>VXAK01006574.1:0-32741 GCA_013399435.1 Arenaria interpres | reverse complement strand
GGCCCCGGCTCGGCCCTGGCCCTGCCGCAGCCCCCCCACCGCCCCACCAGACAGATGGCAACAGTTGTCCCCCCGCACACCAGTTGCTCGCTGCCGCCAACAAGCCCCTTTTATCCCCCCAAAACAGGTCATAAATGAGAGCGTCGGAGCTGGCCCCCGCGCAGGGGAGCAGCCGCTGTGGAGGGGGCCGGGATGGGGATGGGTTTGGGATTGGGATGGGTCTCCCCATGGGATACTCGGTGGAAAACAAAAAAGCAGCTAAAAGCGGCTCCTCTCCCCCTCCCCATCTGTCCCAGCCTCGTAGCCCCTCGCCCAGGCAGGGCAGCAAGGGGGGTGGCTGGGGTGAGTCAGCCCCCCGGGACCCCTGAGCCCCTTGGGGACACCCCAGGAGCAGGGAGATGTGGGGACCCACTGTAGGGGGGGCTGTCCCTCTCCGGACCCCACTTTTGTCCCTGCTCACCTCGATGGGGGATGACCTGTCCCAGGGCCGTGGGACGTGCCCGTTCTCGGGGCACTGGGAGGAGACCCCCGCTCCCCTTTGGGGGACCCCCTTCCCCTCTAATTCCCTGTGATTTCTAATTCCCCGGACTTTCTAATTCCCCTGCCATTGTTAATAAACCAGAGGTGTGCCCAGGACCTGCCCCCTGTGCCCTCCTGCCCGGAGGCTGGCAGGGGAGGAGGCGAGCGGGCAGGGAGCGGAGCCGGGGCTGGGGCTGAGCCTGCCGGCAGGTTTTGCAGTTCTTTGGGGAAGGGATGTGTGTGTGTGTGTGTGTGTGTGTGGTTTGTTTTTTTTTTTCCATTTCAAGTTCGCAGCCTGCCCCATCTGCTGCTGGAGCCCCTCCAACCACAGCAAGCCCAGACGGTTGCTGCGCCGCATGGAGGGGGGGGCGGCGAGTGGGCGTGCGGCGGCTGCGGCACACGCGCTCGCATCTGCCCGTGACCTTTTTGGAGGAAGGAAGAGTTGTTTGGTTGTTGGTATGTTGTTGGATTTTGGGTTTTTTTTTTTTTTTTTCCACCGGGTGGTTCGGTTTTCAGCAAGGATTGGAAAGGCAGAGCGGTGCCTTCCCCTCCCCGCTGGTTTGGGGGGGGGGGCTGCCCGAGGCTGTTGGGGTGCTCAGGGGTGGATGGATGTGCTGACCCGAGATGGGTCTGTGACGTTTGGAGAGCTCAAGGTCTGGCTGTGGCTCCCGTGCAAAAGACCAGAGAGATGGAGGAGGGAAGAGGAGGGAGAGGAAGGTCTACCAGGAGGAAGGGCAGGCAGGGATCGTGGCCCCCAGCCAGGAATGAAGGGATAGAAACCATCAGGAGCCCCTGTGCCAACCCAGACCCTGGACCCAACGCCTGCCCACGCCATGGGGGGCTCAGGGAAGGGCTGGGCTCAGTCCTGGGGGTGCAGAGCCGGAGACAGAGCTTGTGGGGGGAGCTCCACAGACTCCCCAGGGAAGTGGTGGAGTCTCCACCCCTGGAGGCATTTAAAAGACGGGTAGATGATGTGCTCAGCGATATGGTTTGGTGATGGTTTTGTCAGCATTAGGTTGACGATTGGACTCGATGACCCAAAAGGTCCCTTCCCTAGATAATTCCATGATTCCACCACGGCAGCAAACGCTGGCAAAGCTGGAGTTCGCTGGTGCAAACTGGGGTGATGCCAGAGGTTGCCGGTGCCAGCAGCGGCGGTGCCGGAGCCTGCCGGGAGGGCTGCACCCCGGAGCCCCACGGGCTTGGGGCGGCACCAACCCCTCCAAACCCTGGCAAACCATCTCCCCGTTGCCGGGCCACGTGATGGCGGAGCTTCTACGGCTCCAACAGGAGAAAGATCCTGGGAAAGATCATCCCGGGCTCCGGAGAACCGCAGGTGACGGAGCGCCCCGGGGCCCGCGCCTCCCCCTTTTCCCAGGGCTGGGGCTGCGTCTCCCCAGATACAGAGCAGCGCGGCTGCACCCAGGCGGGTGCCTCATTGGCCTCGGCTGAGCCGAAATAGCCAGTTGGCTTCCCGTGGCCCAGTCGGCAACTAAAGAAGGCAGGAAGCACCTGGCTGGTGCAGGGAGGTGCCTGGTTTCGCTTCTGTCCCTCCTCCGGCTGCAGAGACAAAGAAGGGAGAGCCCAGAGCCGCCTCGGTTGCCACATGGCTACCATCCCCAGCCACCTTCTTCCTGCCCCGTTTGCCACCTTTCGGAGGGGGCCCAGCTCTCTCCCCAGCTTTGGGGTGGGCAGGGGTAAAAGGGCTTTGAGGCAGGGACAGGAATACCAGGACTTTGCCGGGGGGTGAGATCTGGCTTGTGTGGGAAGGGCGGAAATAACCCCCAGCAGCAGTTTCGCATCCTGAGCACTGATGTTGCTTTGCTGGTAACTCTGAGAAACGCCCGATTTCTGCTAAAAGGGACCCCAGGAAAGAGGAGCACGCCAACACATACACCAAAAAAAAAAAAAGGCAACAAAACAATCGAGCGAACATTTTTTGCCGTGAATCAAGCAAAACATCCTCAGGGACCCAGGGGACCCTCTCTTGGGTCAGGTCGTTCCCCGCAGCTGATTTGGGTTTTGCACAATCTGTGTTTCCCCAACAGACCAGCCCCAAAACTGCCCCAGCTCCCGCGAGGAAGGACTGACAGCGCTGTGACCACACTCAGGGGCCAGGGCGTTTAAGCCCATCCACTTTTTTTGCTCTAAATAGGTATTAAAAACCCTTCCAGACTGCTGGGACAGGAGGGGAGCGTTTTCCCGAGAGCCAGCATCACCCACACTGCCTTTCCTCCCTGCTGCAGGGGTTTTACAGAGGGTAATTAATTTCTCGGTGGGTGTCACACACAGAGGGACACTCTCTGGGTTTGTCCTGGGCCCCGCTGTGCCGGTGGAGCTCCTCTCTCCTCTCCCGGTGTGCCGGGAACAGGCGGGTCTGAGCGGGAAAGAAAGGGCTGAGGACACGTCAAAGGCAAAGACTTCTGATTACAGGGGACGGCGTTTGACCCAGGCTCCGTGAATTGGGCACTTCCCCATCCCCTCCCAGAAACACCCCAATAATACATCCCAACAGAAACCCAGCAAGAAGGCTGGGCAGAAAGAGGAGAAATCCCCATTTCAAGGGGCAGCAGCGGGTGAGTGCGGTTTTGGTGACTTTCAGTCTTTTTCGGAGCTGCCCCAAAGCCTGCGATGAGAAAACGTGCTAAGAGCTGAGGCTGGGCTTTGGCGGGGGGGGGAGACAGATAAAGGCATACCCTCCAGCTCACCCAGCTGGTACAGCAGGTATCACGATCCTACCAGAAGAAAAATGACAAGCAAAATAAAAATAGAAGGTGAGTCACCTGTGAAGAGGCTGTCGCGGGATCTGGTTGCGGCGCGGGTGGCGTTGACTCCTCACCAAACACCCCGTGGCGTAAGAGCTGTATTTTTATCTGGGCTGCAAACAGCTCAAATTTTAGAATCACAGAATGGTTGGGGTTGGGAGGGACCTTAAAGCCCCTCCAGTGCCACCCCCTGCCCTGGGCAGGGACACCTCCCACCAGACCAGGTTGCTCCAAGCCCTGTCCAACCTGGCCTTGAACCCCCCCAGGGATGGGGCAGGCACAATTTTAGATGATCTTGGCTCTGTCTGCTGGCCCAAATGCCAGTCACAGGCCGCAGCACGCAAACTGGCTGTGGCATGGACTACACCAGCCTGAAAATGGGCCACGGACCAGGGCACACTGGTCCAGACAAGTCAGAGGGAGGAAGGCCACCATCATCTGACTTCACCAAGCCTTTGAACCCGGATGACTCTGGAGCTAATCAGCAACATTCAGTTGGGAATGGGACACCCATTCCTCCCCAACAGCCCTGTTTCACCACCAGCAGCAATTTGGGTGTGTTTAAACTAATGAAGGGATGAGTTCAAAAGGGAGCGGCTTTGACATAGCCCCAAAATCAGCCCACAAATTGTTTGCCTCTCCAAGGTGGCATGTTGTGATAAAAGCAGAAGGAGAGGAAGGAGCTTTGTCCCTGGGACCCCCTTCCTCAGCATCACCCCTCCAGGAGGACACCGGCCCAGGGAGCAGGTCAGGGTGGGTCACAAGGACCCTGGCTGCAACTCAAGTCCTCCTGAACTCCATAAAAATGGAGTTTTGGACTGAAACTGGCACAAGCCCATTTAGCAGAGGTCCTTAAATCAAGTCAGCTGGAAGGTGAGCACAGATGGGGATTCAACACGAGCTGGACACCCCCATGCCAGGGAACAGGGTTCCAGCTCCCCGCCGCAGTCCCCAGCCTCTTGATGGCCACAACAGGATCTCCAGTGAATCAGCCCCAGCTGCCTGTATCGTGACAGGCCCAGAGCATCCTCAACATTTTGATCCCGTGATCTCTCACCCTTCCTCCTCCACTGGCTCCGTCACTCCCAGGAGGGCAGCGGAGGCAGAGAGGCTGAGCCAGGATCAGAGCTCGCTTCTTTCCAGGACTTCATTTATGCCCTTCCTAGGGCTGGGTAAAAGATCCAGCAGCCGACTACGTAACACCTTCATGCCCTGGCAGGACACAGGGTTTCTACAACCCTGCACTTGAATAAATCCCCCCTGCCCCAGCCAAAGCCCAGCGAAGGAGAGGGCAGGAACACCCACAGCCCCGTGTTACTCATCAGACCAATTCCCAGCCTTAATTCCTCCGGTTTAGAGGGTCAGGTTTGGAGTCAGCATGTTGACTAAGCAGCTTTTTTTTCTAACCCTCCTCCTCACCACAGCTGGGCATTAACAGTCACCCACACTTTAACCAAGCCCACAGCATTCCCAGTGTGGGATTTCAGCTGCAATCCCAACCCTCACCCTCTTTGTGAGCACACAAAGTTCCCAGCAAGAACACAAGGCTCATTTATACTGCTACATTTTTATTAAAGTAACAAAAGCGTACGTCTGTCAAAGGATCTGTACATTCTGTATATAAAAACACTACTATACAATTAGTAACCATCCACTCCCTCCTCCAACTGTAGCTTACAAACTTTCTACCATTTTCACCAAATACAAAAAGCAGGTCCCGTTCAACAGTCCAGCTCGTTAAAAAAACAAAATAAATGACAGGAAACCCCTCAAATACACACCATTCAGCTCTGCAGTTGAGTATCGGGCTTGTAGGCAGAAGGCAGCAGATCACACTAATTCACAGCTTTTACATGAAACCAGCTACAAGAGAGAAATGGATTATACCCAAGCTCAGTTGGTTTTGAAGCTTAAAAAAAAAAAAACAGACACCTTTAACATCAGACTCCTCCACACCGGGGACAAAAAGAATGAGACTTGGCTATTTTGGTTCTGGAAGTGGGGGCATGTTAAGAGCAATTCTAGTGTATTCCTTTGGTGTGGGCTGTTGTCCTGAAAAACTTTTCTGGGAAGAGGGAGGGAAGAGAGTAAAAGGAGGGGGTTAAATCTTAAGACTGCTTTGATCATGACAAATTACAACCCAAGGAAGTACCAGCCTTCAGGAAACTCCACATCCAGCCAAGGAGTCCAGGAGGAGCAGTGTTTGCTTTGCTGGATGCAGTTCTCCTCACAGGCTTTCCACGTAAGCAGGTTAAGTGAGGACTTCAAAAAAAAAAAACAACACTGAGATCCCTTTTCCTGGAAAAGGGAATTTGCTTTTTGGAAGTTCCCAAGCACTCCCCTCTTGGTGAGGTCACCTATTGCACAAGTTCACCAAGGGAAAAGCCCCAGTGCTTCATTTCAGCTTCTGCTTTGCTGACATGAGAAATTCAAGTGATGCAGAGGGAAGTGATGCAACCCCAGAGCCACAGTCTGCTATTACCGTTCAAGGACAACTAACTCACCACTCCACATTTTAAAAGGATCTGAGAATTGAGGCTGGTTTCCCAGTTCTGGAATTCATGATTTGAAGCTTACAAAAATCCAAACTTACTTTTCCACATCAGAAGTCAGAGTTGGGGAGTTGCAATTATTTTTTAAAAATATATTAAAAAAACTAGCTAAGAACTGTGGCAATTGGGAGGCATCCTTCCTCTCCCAGGCCGCCCAAGATTTGGAAACATATTGCACAAATGTCTGAGAACTTGATTCATCAAAGGCTGGGCAAGAACAACTCTGGTTACACCAGTCAGCTGTCAGGTCAGAAAACAGGAAAGTTAAAAAAAACAAGTGTGCTGAGAGAAATCTGGGAAAGTTTCATTACCAACAACTATGTCAACGCCCCACTTTTTCAATCACTTCTCCCAGGATCACCAGAGGAGCACCAGCTGGGTAGTAAAAAGGCAATGGACATACAACATCCTGATAAAGGCTCATTCCCAACAGACAGGTAAAGTTCCTGGGGCAGCACTTTGAGTTCCCGCCCCGACTGTAGTTCCCCAGAGCAGTTTAAGGGCCAAATCCTGAACAACACTCGGGCAAAGCCTCCCTGAACACCAGTACCACTGGGACTGTAAGAGGAGTTTTGCTTGAACAGACAGAGCAGAGGACCAGGCATCCATTGTGCAAAACAGTTATGTACCAAGAGATGAGAACCAAACGGTGCCCCTCACCAAGGTATCAGCAGAGACAGCTCCCAGGGACAACCATGTGCTGATCCCCCGGGGGAAGAAAGGGGAGAAGTGCTGTGACTTTAAAAGCAGTGTAAGGACACCAAAGTATCTGAGCATCCCACACACATGGGGGAGGGAAAGAGCCCCCCAATACTTCTGATTAAAAGACAGGAAGGACAAAGGGGGTTCTCACACACCAACCTCTAGGGCGTAAGGCGAGTTGCTTCAGCTCTTCTGGAGAAGTGACACGGCAAGTCCTCAGCATCGGATTAGGCAACTTTTACAAGCAAGAGGCCAGACTCCCACCCTGGGAGCAGAGAGAGAGGCCACGCACGAGCAGGTCATGGGCTGATGTTTTAAGTCACACACAGCAGAAAGGCTTTGTAATTCACAGCTGTTCAGTGCTGGTTTGAGGGTCTGGAGTACCCTTCTCAGCATGCAGGAAGTGGTGGGCGATAGCCAGGTACCGGGGAGCACCAGAACACCCAGTACTCCAGTGCCACCACAGTAGCTGCAATATCCATCTTGGGGACCTTCTCTGCACGGCCTGACCCCCCAGCGCAGCTCTGCCTTGCTCCACTTCACAGGACACCAATATCCACACAGCCCTTTTTCAGAGAGGAAAGGTGGAAGAGGTGGAAACAGGCCCTGCTTCCCCTCACTTTGTGCCGGGAGCGGGGCAGAGCAGAGCTGCAAGACTCAGGTCATTAAGTGGGTCCAGAGGAGACATGCGAGAGCAAAGAGAGGGATCCCCGGGTCCCCAGCATCACCCAGCCCTGAGGCAAGGTCACCCCAAACACTATATCCAGGCCCCAGAGAGATCAGACCAGCTGGGAAGTGCAGAAGTTAGTGGAGGAAAGATACCAACTCCGTCCCTTCTCCAACAATATTACCATACAGCAATACTGCTGGGTACCAGGACAGCGAGAAGGTGACACAGACATCTCCCACCACCAAGCCACACTTCCCAGCCTGGCTTTTCCCCCCCCACACACCCTCTCCTCCCCTTCCTCCATTCCAAGCTGCCCAAGTGAGCAAGCCAGCCCAAAATTGCCATCCAACGCTAATTAGGTAGATATCGGCTTCATAATAAAAACTCATAAGCTTGCAACAGCTTTAAAAAAGGCACCTAGAACACTGCTTCTGTTCAAAGCAGTGCTCAATATTTTAATTTTGGATTTTCTTGGATTTTTTTAAAAAATATAAATAGCTCTTCATCTTAAAAATAGATCCTCAGGTGAGGTATACAGTAGCCTGTGTCTTGGCAGTGTAAGGACAAGAGGAGTATTTAGCTGGAGACAGTCATGATGTAGTTTTTGGAAGGACTGGTGCGACCTAACATCATCTGGTTCTTACAAGTAAGCATCCCGTAGGAGCTCACGGGTTTCGTTGCAGTCGCTTCATATAAGACACAGATGGAGCCATCCTCACCGATGCGGTACGAGACCTCGTAGGGGTCCACCCAGAGCGTGAGCTCGCTGGGCAGGAGCTGGTAGAGCTGGGGTAGGCTGAGTCCGATCTGGCTAGCTGCCTTGCTGATAATGGGGTCCATTTTGTGATTGATCCGGATGCAGCGATACCCAGAGCCTTTGAACGGTTTCTCGGGAAACCAGTGATGTTTGTAGTGCTCTGCAAGGGAAGCGAGAAGGGAAGAGCGGTGAGCAGGCGAGCAGCAGCTGTGAGGAGGTCTGCGTCCTGCTGCAGTCCCAAGGGGGGGTCCCACACCTCGCTGCAAGTGGAGGAAACCCAGTCCTCCTTAGGCTGCCTCCATCAGACGGAGGCTCCAGAGCTGAGCGCTCCATTATTCAACCACTGCTTGCTCCAAGGCGCAGGAGCACAGCTCTTCAGGTCCTACAAAGCCCAGCCGGGACGGTGCCACAGGGGCTGCAGCGACAGGACCGCACCACCTTCTCACCCCAACTGCTGGGGTGGCCAGGGTAGATACCGTATCGCCAACAACAAAGCGCCACAGCCAAGGAGTAACATCCAGGTCATTCTCTTAAGTTCAGGGGCACATCGCCACCCCTTATCTCCACACAGCGACAAACAAGCCACCCCTTCTTAGGGCTGATAACACAAGGCTGTGTTAGGCTGGGAGGAGACCCTTGAACCACCCAGTTAGTGCCGAGCCCCAGATGTACTTGCGGGGAGGGGAATGCCCAGCCCCACTGACTCAGGGCTGAGCCCCACTCGCCGGGGCACAGGGCACACAGAGCAGCTGTGGATTCTCCATATCAAGCCCCAGCAAGGAGGGCTCTAAGCAGACGGGCTGCTGCCGGGAGAAGGCAGGAGGGAGCTGTACAAAACCCTCAGCAAACTGGGCAGGGGACCCGCTCGCCTTCAAGGGCTGAGGCGACCGTTTGTCCAGGACCCCCCAGGGACAGGGGTGGGCACCCAGGCAACGGCACGAACAGGCAACCGGCACCAAGGAGGACGCAGCTGGGCGTCGGGGAAGGACACAGACAGGCATCCACGGAGGGACCCCTGGTCCTGGAAGCAACAAAGGGGGCACCGGGAAGGGACACCAGCGGGCGCCCGGCCCTGAGCGGGGAGAGGAAGACACCAGTGCGGACCTTCCTCCCGGCAAAGCCAATCTCTTCCCCGGCCCGGAGGGTCCGCGCCTCACCTGCGAGCGCCTCCCGCAGCGCCCCGCTGAAGACCTGCAGCTGCTGCTCGCTGACGCAGCCCCGTGTCCGCAACAAGCTGGAGACGAAGCCCACGGCGGCGGCGATCTCGGGCACCATGTCGGCCCGCGGGCCGCCGCGGCGCTGGCTCTGGCGCTGGCTCATGGTGGGCTCCGGGGAGCGGCGGAGGGTCCGCGCTGGGCTACGGCAACGGCTGGGTCTGCGCCGCCGGCCCCGCGCCGCCCTTAAATAGGGCAGCCCGGGGAGGCGTCATCGCCGCGGCGGCTCCCATTGGTGGAGAGGGCGCGGTATGCTAATAGCGCCTGACCTCAGCGCCGTGGAAGGAGTGACGTCGCCGCCGTGATGANGGACCCCTCCCAGCTGATCCCGGGTGACCAGGATGCTGGTGGGGTGTGGGAACGTGGCCCGGTCCCCCTGTCCCCCCCCATCCCAGCCTCCCCGGCCGCTGCAGGGAACCCCGGGATCGTGTTCCCAACCCTCCCCACCAGCGGGTGAGTCCATGGGCCACTTCCACTAAGGAACGTGGTGCCTCGGAAAGGGTAGAGCCAAGGCTGGTCCCCACCAAGCCACTGGNACCTGGCCTTGAACCCCTCCAGGGATGGGGCAGCCACAGCTTCTCTGGGCAACCTGGGCCAGGCTCTCACCACCCTCACAGCAAAGAAGTTCTTTCTGGTATCTAATCTAAATCTCCCCTCCTCAAATTTAAAACCGTTCCCCCTTGTCCTGTCACTGCACTTCCTGACAGAGTCCCTCTCCAGCTCTCCTGGAGCTCCCTTCAGACATTGGGAGGCTGCTCTAAGGTCTCCCCGGAGCCTTCTCTTCTCCAGGCTGAACACCCCCAGCTCTCAGCCTGTCCTCACAGCGGAGGTGCTCCAGCCCCTCTGAGGGATGTGTCCCCAACAGCCATCAGGCCCTGGGGTCCTCTACGCTTCTGCACGGGCTCCGGGTGCTGGATGGGCATCGCCGGAGCAGCCTTTCTGCTGACCTGGAATGACACCGACCAGTCGCCCGGCGCTGGCTGCAGCAGTGACCCATCCCGGGCACCCGGCCCTTCCATCCCTCCCGGCTTCACAGCTAGATGGGCTCTGCCCCCCCCTGCACATGGGGTCTCCCCTCCCCGGCAGGTTTCCATCACCAAACAGCCTTCCCCAAGACACATCACAAATCCTTGTTCCCTGGAGAAGGCCAGATCCTTTCCAGAGATCCCTAGAGCGTGCAGGGAGAACTCGCCGTCACCTGCACTGCCATAGACAAGGGAGGGAGGTGAGGGGGGACGTGACAATAACCACTGTCGTGTCGCTGCCTGAGGAGGGTTTGAGGTGAGGAGCGAGGGCAGACCCCCCAGGACCCGGTGCCTCCCTCCAGCCAAAAGCCAGGCTGGAGGAAAAGCGGGATGCAGGAGGAGGTGGCCTCAGCGCAGGGGACGTGTGGGATCACGGAGCAGGGAGAACAAGCCAAGGCAAGCACGGAGCAGAACCAAGCGTCCTGGGTTGCCTCCGTCCAGCCCAGCAGGAGGGGAGAGGAGAACCGGAGCAAGCGGTGCAGGGCCCTGATGCTTCGTGAGACGCAGACGGCACCTTAAAGCCACTACAAAACGGGGAGCTGCACCAGCTGGCCCAGCTGCCAGCCACGCTGGCCAGGATAAAGGCACTCGCCCAGCTTCTGCTGAAACTGGCCCGAAGCTAAAGCAACAGTAGGAGGCCAAGCTCTTTTCTTGCCTTCGCTTTGATCAACCATGAGAGAGTTAGTATCAAAACAGGATGGGATTTCTGAATGAATATTCCCTGGCAGAGGAGCGGGATTGTTTCGAGCCATTGTCTGGCGGCCCCAGATGCCTCCCTTGGCGTGCACCGGGGGAGGATCAGAAGCCACAGCTCTGACGCGATCCCCAGCGAGAAAGGCATTCTCCTCCTATGGCCGGGGCCTCATTTGGCATCTCTGCAAGCAAGTGGGTGCAGCTGGAGAGAACCGAGGCAGGGAATTAGATCATCTGGGGTTTGCCTCTGCCCAAGGAGCAGCCCCGCGGAGGCTGAGCCACCGCCGGTTCCCACAGAGCCGCTCCCCGTGCTGGCACAGCGCTTTCGCCGCGGCGCTCCCAGTGATAAGGAGGAGCGTGCGTCCGTCGGCACGCAGCCTGCCAGCCCCCATCCGCCTTCTCACGGCTCTTTATCGGACCGCTCGGGGTCCTGGCCCATTTGGGCGCTGCTCTTGGCAAGGGGTAGCGAGGGCACCATCCCGCCCGCCCCCTTCAACAGAGGGGATTTCGGGCGGGAGGTCGGGGGGGAGGGTTTCCAGCGCCTCTTTATTCAACAGGGCTCAAAACTCCAATTGTTCCCCATGACTCAAGGGTGTAATGGGATTTTTGGAGGCCTTTTGCTTCCAGAGCCTGCAGCTCGTTTTATTTGCCCCTCTGGCATTCCTATGTGCACACACTGTGCATGGGATTTCACACCTTTGGAAGCTGGAGACAACGGCTACCTAGCGACGTGTAACCAAAAAGCCAGAGCAAAGAGGAAGAAAATAGCTCTGAAAGTTATAGGAAGGGGTGGACGTAACATCCTGCCCGAGCAGAGGTCTGCAATCTGCACTGACCCTGTTTCGTGTTCTGCACAGCTTAAAAGAAAGCGCTTTGGGCAGCAGGCACAGAAATAGGGTCAAGCAAGCAAGAAGATAGAGCCAAGGGGTCCCCGAGTCCTCCCCTCCCCGCTCCATCTGCTCCTCCATTCATCCGCAGAGCACAAGGAATCAAGCAAATCTCTTGCTATAAACCAGATTTGCCTTTGTAAGCTTTGAAATAAACCCAAGGATTAAAGTCTAAGGCCCTTTTTTTTTTTTTTTTAAGTCAGCAACACACATGAAAGAGCACATGGGTGCCTGTGAAACCCCGAGCGCAGCACAACGGTGTGGGGGGGGTGTTATTTATACTGTAGCAGGAGCCAGAGGCCCCTGGAAGAGGCTGCATAAACACCCTGCGCGAGCCTGTCCACGCACGGCTCCATTACTTCAAACACACCTGTACTGTCAGCCCGCAGACACGCTCGCCGCGCGTGGGTACAGTCATCGTCAGCAGAAAATTAGGAAGCATCCTGGTGGGAGATACACCTTTGTTACAAATACATCAGTAAAAGGCAAAGCAAAAATAAACCCTCGTTTTTTCTACTGTAGCAAAGCACAGGAGGCCGGAGCAGGGTTCACCATCAAACCGGACAAGCTGAGAGGAGGGAAAAGGGCTTGTTTCCCCCATCCAACAAAAGGATCACACTAAAAAGGTATCATCCAGTCCTGAGTCACTGGACAATCATTGTAGCAAGAGGTTCTCTGTCTTCCAGCCTGCCAAGAATAGCACTAATAGCAAGCTGGGGTTTATTTGCCATTAGGGCTAACAGTGTTCGTTAAGTGCTGCTGATGATCTAACCTTGGCAAGCAGGTTCCCCTGGTCCCCCCTGCTCCGCAAGTGGATGAAGTAAGTGGTGGCACCATTCTCCAAATTCAGATCCTCCATTTATTCTTAATCATCACGACTCTAAAGGCTCCCTTCGCGCAGCTTAGGGTTGTTCAGATGGTCTGACACAGGCCCTGGGCTCCCAAATCAGATTGTCTTCGTTAAGCCCTTCCAATAAGAGATTTCCTGTGGAGCTCAAGGACCTCTAAGCGGGTTACGTGCCCATAATTTCTGGCCCTGTTACAAGATGACTGCAGTCTTAAAGACAGGGCATAAGACTTAATACGTGCTTTCAAATTGCTTTGAGGAGTTACAGAGTAAACAAACAATTAGAAAATAAAATTCATTTTAAAAAGAGAAGTTAGAGCTGTTTTTAATGCCGTTCTGGCTAGATTAGTTTCCGCCCTGTGTTTAGCTGGAAATGGCTGAGAGCATTTAGATTTCAATTAAAAAAAAAAAAAAAAAAAGAACAAAAAACAATAAACCTCTCCATAGCAATTGGCCAGGCTAGATTTGTAACTGGTTTGACAGGAATTCGAGGTTCAGATAGGCTTTCAAACACTGTGGCCCTGTTTATCCAAATGAGGTTGAAAACCAGTTGAGCTGGAAATTTTTACAATAAAAAGGGAACATTTGGCTTTCAATCAAGGGTTAAAACTCGGCAGGGACAGACCCAGCTGCTCACACAGAGTTACCCTTGTCAAGAGTCAGCAACTTGGGGTGTTTCATGTACACCTAAAAGGCAACTGTTCCCACGCTACACTGTGTTTTTTGGGGGGGTGAGGACACCTTGTTTTAGTCTGTTGGGCTGCAGTTCATAAGGCGTGAGACACAAAAACCAATTTCAGGCTGTCCTCGAATACCATTAGAGTCAGCTGCCAGTCAACCAGCCCCAGTGTGAATCCGCACCCCCTGTTATCAGCAGTAAAATAGTTACACAGAATTAACATTCAAATCCTCCCCATTAGACGTGTCCCACGGATTGCTAAATTGGCTGTCACTTCTCCCGGGTGGGTCCCTCCCAATTACCCTAGCATCAGAGAAGGATTTTGAAGGTTATTTCTGTAGATTGGGAAGCCAAGGGCTGGCCTTTGTTACATTAAGAAAAAAAAATAATTTAAAAAAAAGTCTCTGGGAACAGTTCTGAACTGTAAAAATAATAGATGTATTGGCCCGGTTCAAATCTCATTGTCTGGCTCTGCCGGAGAAGGCACAGACAATTGCGACCGGCAGTGCCAGCAGCCACCTGGTTGCTAACACCAGTTAAGCACAATCACTGGGAATTTAAGGGGAAAAAAGCCCAGGGGTAAGCTGGGCCAGTACGTTTAATCACAGCTGTAATTGGTAACCCAGGTCTGACCCCAGAAACAGGCCTAGCAGGCAGGGTAAACAATAAAGCAAGAGCCTTAAGCCCAGCCTACACTTAGAGCTAATAAGTCCTTTCAAAACACACAAGTTGTGAAATAAGACTGTGACTGAACCGTGTGAAATGCGACTGAGGTGGGGGGGAGAGGGAGGCCATGGACAGAAAACAAAGCCTTTTTAACCTGTTAGCTGCTAGATCAGGCCATGTTTTACAGCACGTAGCGATTCCCGACAGACTAGACCACAGTCGGGACAAGCACGTAGCATCTTCTCAGGCAGGCCAAGCTCCTAGAAGCTTATCATCCCGCATGACTCCATGGCGCTGCGCTCTGCTAAGCATCTCACCACCTATTTTTGGTGCCCGACTCTTTTGTCAGCTCGGTCCTTTGTTCCCTCTGTGTCACCAGCAACCTGACCCCCCACGACAGCTCCGGTGCCTTGGGATTTGTGGACAGGACATGTCAGGACACATACTGGGCACGTCTGGGCAGTTTCATTTGCAGATTATCAGGAACCTTTAGATATTCCCCTCTGCTTCTGGATGGATTTGTACATGGACCAAGAGCTGGATGCTCTTCCCTGCAGTATTTGGACACGGTGGCTTTTGTAGCCCAAGCCCAGGACTTCAGCAAGGGATCACGGAGTTCCTAGGAGATGTCTTTCACAGAACAGCCTCCCTCTGCTCCACTTTCCTTCCTGCATGCCATGTTTCCTCATGGAAAACAACCTATCTGACCCACTGCGAATGTCACATCTGTTCAGAAGTATTTTAGGAAGCAAACATTGCTGTACTCAAGGGAGCCGCAAGCGGAGAGAATTGCTTTTTCTTCAAACTCCTTAGGACTTTGGACCTAGTTTTCCAATGGTGCTGAGCGCTCGCTGGCTCCAGCTGCCTTGAGTGCACTCTGGGGTTTTCTCCTTGGCCTTGGTAGCTTCTTGCTGAACCCATGCTGACAGCGTCTTTTGTAAGAAGATATTTGTTCAAGGCTCAATATTATATCAGCCAGAGATGAAGCCTCAGACTACAGTTCCTCATGAAGCTGTTGGGGTGTAGGTGACCTCACGCTGATTTCAGAGATGGTTTCCTGTTCTCTGTATTTGGTTATTGTTTGGGTTTTTTTTCCACATCCTCTCTGCAGGATGCCTATCTCTGTTCCTGTTGAACAAAGCTCAAGAGGGTAGAAAGGAGACAATAGAAAAGGTCCAGAGGAGCGCTCCCCAAGGCAGCAGACCCAGAGCAGTGTGGGGATGGAGGTGTCTGCACAGGCAGGTCCAGAGAAAATTGTCAGCTGTAAAGCCTGGAACAGGCTTGTTTAGTTTAGGAGATAAAAAGAGTCCAGGGCCCTGTGTCTATCTCAGAAATGGAGCAAGGAGCAGCAGGACTCCAGGAGCAAGGCACTCCAGCAAGATGTGCCCCTGGACAAGCCCCTTATCCCGCTCCACCCCTTCTGCCCTTCACCAGCCCTTGGAGATGACAACTTCTCCCAGTCCTTGCCACCAGCACAAGGTCAACAGCACGTGTGAGACACAGATGTGCACAGAGGCTAATTGCCCCTTGGCGATTCTCCCCTATCGCAGCACCCCGGGGCGTGCCTGCCTACCCAAGCTCTGCTCTTTCCCCCCTCTAGAAAGTCCCCAAATAAATCACGTCTCCAGTCAAACATGATTTCCCTCCCCACAACCGGGAACAGGTAAACCCACCACTAACCCTGGTGACAAACCCATCGATAACACAGGCCACCCGGGGCCAAATCCTCCTCAGCACCACGACGACACACACGAACAACCACATGAGCTGAGGGGTTCTGCTCTAACGTGGGAGAGACGGGCAACCAGCACAGCAGGAAACTGAGCCCAAGAGGTGCCGTGTCTTGTTCCGAGCCACAAAGCAGAGGCAAGAAACCATGAGCTGCCCTGGTGCTGCAGCCTGGCGGGGTAGGGGGCCAGAATTCCTCCCCCCAGCCAGCGCTTTTCAGGCAAACTTCCCTCCTCGGGTCCATCTCACACCTTTCCTTCTAAGGGAGGCTGGAGGGTTATATATAGGGATTTCACACTTCGCTGACATGCAGCCATGCTACGAAAAAGGGATTTTTCTTTTCTTAGAAATGAGAAGTTAAAAAAAAAAAAACACACAACAACCCTCTGGCTGAAACCACAAGACGGGATTTTTTAGGTGGTGAGAATGTGACTTGTCTGCCAAACTCCAGCTCAGGCAGGGAGCAACGCTGTGACGAGCTGCCAAAGCAGCACATTGCCGAAATCTGAGTTTATTGCTTATAAAGCATTAATGCAGGGTAACGTGTGTTGCGGCACCATAGCAACCCCAATCATCGGCACAAAAATAAGGGCAAGAGCACCAAAGGCACTGTTGCTGTAGCAGCTGGTAAGTGAATTTCCTGACCCCGTTCAGAGCAGCCTGATATCTCGGCGCTGAGTGGGGATCTCTGCTGGGCTTAAATGTGTTTTTTTGAGAGCCTGTGAAGAGCAGTTGATTTAACCACACTCTAGAGGAGAAGAGCAGGAGATGGTGACAGATTAAAGCAATTTTCTATTACAGCACCAGAGACCTGAGTTACCACTGCAGCATCCTTCGCTTGGGTGTTTTTATAGGACGTGGGGTCAAACAGAAAATTGCATCTTTCTGGGAAATTCTGTTTTCCCACAAGAGCTCAAGTCCCATAGAGACTTCAAAGCCTTAGTGTGGCAGGTGCTGCTTAACAAAAGAGAAGACGAGGAGCTCTTGGGCTTCCAGATTCAGAGTAGGCCAAAACACTTATAGCACAGTCTCATTTATGGCAAGCTGACTTGGTTAAGGCTAACTCCAGAATCTTATTTCCATCATAGACTATGGACCTGGCCATATGGACCCGGGTTGCCCTGCTCTCCCTCCCCACCAGCCCTCTTCTTGGTCCCCGGCTCAACTCCCCAGCATGGATTATGTCAGGCATAATCCACAGCTGCTCTACGGACCAAGCTCTGCCCAATCCATCCCTCTCCCTGTGTCCTCTATATGCCCAAACTCCAAATCCATGGGGGGACTTTAGTCTTAGAGCCAGTGAGAACTGAAGCGTGTGGATGGTCCAGGCTCCAGCGTGGGAGAGAAGGGACACTGGGAGAAGGTCCTTGGGGTTCTTCTCAGGCTACACCCACAAATATGAAAGAAGCCATTGCTTCCCAGAGCCCAGCAAACCACCCAAGCCCTGCAAACATCAATTAGTGCACAAAGACGGGCCAGATAAAGCAGGGCAACACCCTACGAGAGCTTAGATCTGGGTGGTGCCCTTTCCCAAGAGGCAGGCTGATCCCTGCTTGGAGAGATACCTCCTGGGTCACAGGTGGACTCTGCAGGACTGCTCTAGGCTGTTCCCAAGGATTCCTGGCCCTCCCTGGCAAAGCCGGCTAATTGTTTTTCAGTGGGGTGCTGCACCTGGGCAGGGGGGGGCAGGCCAGGGTGTACCACACTCATCCACCCTCCGGTGCTTTGTAAACCTCCTCACTCTCTGCAGTTTCACATGCGCCCAGCACCCTCTCCCAAAGCAGGACACAGCTCCTCCGGAGCTGACACCAAAGGCCAGTTGAGCATCAGAGCAAAGACAGACTCCGAATCGGCATTCACGTGTGCGCTTGCTGGCTGGCAGACTCCAGCAGAGGAAGCAGATGTGGTTTTCTTCGCTCAGCCTCTTGCAGAAGTCCCACAGAAAGGTCTGTTAGCCAAGAAAGTCAGGGGGGCTGGAGCCGAAGAGGTATCTGGCTTCAGAGCTGGAACTCGCCCTGCACCGCCGGGGTGTGTGCAAGCAGGGAGGGAGGGAGTTGGTTAGTTATTAAAGTAGGGGTCACTTACTCAAAAATCTGGGTTTGGGCACGGCTTTGGATTGCACACAGAGTTCATCTGGGTTTGGATCCCAAATTTCAGGTTAGAGGAGAACAGAAGCAGCACAAAAGCTCTCTCTTCATAGTTCTGCATTTCAGCAACAACCAAGGCTGTAGCAGAGTCTCTGGGGGCATTTTTCCACTTGTATTTAGAGGAATTAAGAGACCCATGATTTTATCTGTGTACATTTGAGGAGAGGAGGTGGGGGCTGGATTCCTGAGCCCTTTTCAGGTCAGATCTTGGTGCCTGTCCAAGGCCTTGATCTATTGCTCAATTTCTGCTCGGGACTTTGGTCTCACTTTACAAAAACCCAGGCGCTTCATGTAGCTTCATTCCAAGGTTTGGAATGAAACCAGCACATTTAAACCTGCTTAAGCTAAACATAACTTCAGTATTCTGGAAATGGTCTCCAGGAGGCTGCCCTGAGGTGTGCCAGGGATGTGGTGGCCAAAGACCTGACCCCAAGGACTCTGCTAGAGCATAGGATCATCCTGAGAGACCAGCCACTAGGTTGGTTCAGTCCACCCCTGCTGACCAGCGTTCCCCAGAGCTCCTCGGACTGATTGTCCTCATCATCAGCTCACACTATAATTAATGCTTTTGGGAGCCCAGTTATACCCCAGCCCTGCCCCACTCCACCCACCAGTAATGGCAGGGATGGTCCCACTCCCACCCCAGAGAGCTATGTCCCTGTCTCCCACGGGGAGGTCAGCGAAGCCGTCTAGGATCTCTCAGCACCTCTGGAATTTGAGCAGGCACCAAAAAAGCCAAGACAGTGGCTGAGACATGCCAAGAACAACGACTGGAAATCCAGCACACGGACATCGCTCCCCACGAGGTGACAGAGGAAAAGGAAAGTCTGAAGATCGCTGACAGCCACAGCGTGTGGGAGGATGGAGAGGGGGGTGAGCTGTGTCACAAGGGGAATACCTACTTGGTCGAAAATAAACAACGTGCAGCTCACTTGCTGCTGTAATTCCCCTGTTGGGCACAGCAGCCCTGAGGAAGACCTACCCTCAGAGAAGGACTCTCAAGAGAGGCTTTGGCAGCCAGGGCTTTGCAGCCACATTCCTTAGAAAACAAAAGGAGGTTTGGAAAAACAGTAACAATAACCCACTTTCTCCTTCCTGGACTGAGCCTTGGCTGGGGCCGTGCTGAGTGAGTTATACACAGGAATTCTGTCAGGAAACCTTCCTCACAGCTGGGAAAGCACAACCCGAGCTGCCAGCAGCTGAGACATCGGCACGGGCCAGGGAAGGGGACAGAGGTGCCAGGGAAGGACTGTAGACCCTCTGTTAGAGCAGGATGCATCCTGATGCTTCCCTGCACAGCCAGCACCATCCTGCTGGGCACTGTGGTCCCCTCAACTCAGCAACTCCTCCCCACCTGCACGGGATACCCCAAGGCCTCCAAGACTGAAATGTCTTTAATTTAGCTATCCCTAAAATTAGCCCACAAAGTAGGGTGCTATTCCTTCCCTATTTCCCCAGAAGGTAAACTGAGTCACGGGAAAGCAGAATGGCAGCCCTGGGGCAGGCCAGCAATTTGTCATGGAGCCAGGAATTGAACTGAGATGGCCCCCCCAAAACTCAGACTCCTAAGCACCAGGTCATACATCTTCTGTTGGCAGCATCTCCAGCTGCGCTGGTACCAGATGAGCCCCCTCTGCTGTGTCAGAGCCACGCAGAGGCTGAGGTCTTCTGCCTGCATCTAGTTGTCTGCTCACCCGGACCACACTCAGGACTGGATGTGAAATCTTCTTGGGCAACCCAAGATCTAAAAGTTAATATTCATTAAAGAGCTGCCCAGAACAGTGTCTGAGATCACCAGTGTTTGGGAAGTCCGGGTCTCAGCACCAGAGATATTATGGCAGTGTAAAACAAGAGTTATAGCTCACATGTTTCTGCGACCTCCAGCATGGGACTCTGTGGATATCTATCAAGGTTTTCCACTTTGATGCAGACCCTTGGAGGCTCACAAGAGTCCAAAACCCAACTACATCCCTGCCACCCATCACAGCCAGGCTGGCATCCCTTACTGTCCAGCTCTGCTGTATGTGCTTAGGGTTGCATTCCTCCCAGCTGGCCTGAAAAGCAGCTGAACAAGCACGACGGGGTCGATCCTGCTGCTGGCACCTGCTGGTTCTGTATTTGCAAAAGCAACTCACTTTTTCTCAGTTTCCTGATGCACATTGAGGCTCACTTCCCTTTATAAAAGCACCTGGAGACTTATGAACCTGAAAAGGTGCATTTCTGATGAGTGGAAGGAGCTGGGAACGTAGCTGTGAGGCAACCCCCTGCTAGAAAGAGTATGAATGCGTGAAGGTCTCCCCACAGAAAACACAAGGTCCAGGACTGTTTTCTTATGGTCCCCGTGGAGGAGCCAGTCTCAACCCAGATCATGGACACGCAGGATGGAAATGGCCAAGTGGAGCAAGAAAATGTTCCCATGTGAGCCATTACTCCCGGCTGACAGGGTTCCAGGGATCTCCGCTCCCTCCTGTGCCTGCAGCTCTCACCGTGATAACCATTTCAGATTTGCCTCATATACATGCCCTTGAAACCTGCGGAGGCTGGAAGAGTAAACAGACCTTAAAAGGGTCTCAAATTCCTGCCTTCCACTCCCTCATTCTCAAGAGTACTCCTGAGTGAAGCAGCTTTTGCGGAGACCAGGCAACTGAAGGGCCTCTTTACCACACAAAGCAGCTAATAATAACTCATGCACCCTTCACCCTGCCTGCTCCAGAGCCCAGGAGGGCCCTTGCGTGGCAATTGTACACATTTGTCTGCCATAAATGGCTGTTTTCCCTCTTTCTAGCAAGGCCACATTGTGCTCAAACTGTTCTGTTCCACCATTAGAAATTCCAGCTCAAAGTTGCCAGCGCTCGAGATCTCATCACGAGTTTTCTCACGTTTGAAGCTTTTCTTTCCCTCCTGCGCGGGGTGAGCTTTTAATGTAAGAAGAGGTTATTGCTAAGAAGAAAACTGAAAACATGAACTGGCTCTATAGATCCATCAGTCTGAACCACGTATGTCAGCTAAAAGCAGCAAAGAAAAAGAATAAAATCAAATGTCAGTTTTGAATGTTGAGTATGTTTTGGGGCAGGGAGAAGGTAGAAGACCCACTGGGATTTTAGATGTCTTAGAAGCTACCAAAATCATTAAATTCACTGATTTTTCTGGAGCTCCCTTGGAAGGACACGAGCACAACAGCACACTCAGCCCGGTGAGCCAGAGGGAGGGGGGTGTTGTTGCACCACAGGTCGATACTCAGCTTTTCCTCACACCCTGCTGTGTCCCAGGGCTGGTTCACGGAGCTTCGTTTTCAGAAAGGGAAGGCCCGAGCTCTGCGCAAACCGGACCATACGCAGTAGAAAACATCCCAGATGTACACGTATGTGCTGCTGGCAAAGCTAGAGGAGAAACTGGTCCACCCAACCGGCAAACTGGTGCCCTGTGGGCAGCTCTGCTGACTCCAAGATCCTTTGTGCTCAAGACACCCCCTCCTCCAAGCAGGGCCAGCACACAGCAAGAAGGGCTCTTCCCGCCTAGTGGGGGTGGGAAATGACACATTTTTTTCCAATTTACCACTTCCTACAGCCTCTGGATCTTAACACTGTCCTTCCCGGTGCTCAGGTGACTCTCTGCCTTCTGCATCAGGATCGGTGCTGACGTTCGGTTATCGTAGCCTGATACTGGCTCGTATTTCTCTGGAAGAGGACGGAGTGACTCCAGATTTAGAGCTGAGACAGATTAGGATATGGCTTGCCTCAGGCATTTTGCTGCTTAAGCAGAGGTCAATCTTCAGGCCGGGAAGGGACAGGATGGCTTTCAGGAACCCAGTAAAAAGGCAGAAGAAAGCGGAGAGCTGCCTTTTGTCTCAAAAGAACAGGATCGAAAGGAGGAATCTCATGGTGTTTGCAGGAGAACTGACATATCCTTCCACTACAAGCAAAACCCTTCAAGGAAGTTTTTTTTCACGTCAGCACCATTTTGTTGGGAAGGATTCTCAGAACCAGGCTGGAATTTCTCATCAAAAAGCAAGAGAGGAAGCGAGAGGAAGCAGTTGCTCGGCCTAGAGCAACACACCTTCCCCCTGTGGGGTGACAGCTCTGGAAGTCAAGCCCTTCTTCTGGTGGGTCACATCTGAATCTGGGTCGCTCACATCCAGCGTCTCAGTTTCAATCTGCTTCAGAACAGAAACAAGATACGAAACTCCCTTTTTTTTTTTGCAGAAGGAAAAAATAGAAAGGAGTACATCTTCTTCAGGCAGTTCTTTCTCAACAGAAGCAGAACAATAATGTCCACTTCAAAGATGTCACCTAAGACACACCTAAGATGAGTGCTTTAGAGACATGTGAACAGGTAAATCATTTGAAGGGCCACCTTGAGCCCTATAAGTGCCCCTGGGTATGCTAAAAATTGGCCACAATTACTCTGTGGGGTGCTTACCTTACATAATTGTCTTAATTATATAGGGCTGCCTAATTACACTTTATGCAGCTTTAACTATGCAAAGAAAGGCATCACACACGGGATAGAAGAGCTTCTGACCACGTCTTGACCAACGTGAGAAAACCAGCAGCGCTCCCCACGGACCCACTTTGCATCTCTCTTGCTCTATGACCCTGCTGAGCAGGTTTCCACCGCTGCTCGATAAGATTAGAGCCCTGGGTGTGACCCTCACTTATTAAACCAGAGCCTCACTCCTTAAACCTCACTCCTTAAACCAGAGCCCTGGGAGGCCCTGGGGGTCAGGACGGGCTGGGGAGGGGGGGCACAGGGACTTTCCAGCTGAGCAGCGTGACCCACAGTGGCAGCACTGGAATTGTCCTTCATTTGGGGCTGTTTATGCAAGGGTAGAAAGCTGTTCTCAGATTAACGAGCTCCTCCTCGCAGCTCTGTAACCCTGGTAGCCTGATTTTTTTTATTTTTTTTTTTAAACCACGCCACGTAGGCACAGAACAGAGCTATCTTATCTCACAACCACCCACATGAAAGGAGGAACTTTGCAGCGTAGAGCCACGGCAGAGCTGCAGGGAAGGCAGAGAAAGCAAAGCCTTGCCAGGCAGGCAGGACGTGCGTGCGAGGGAAAGGTGCCCTGCCATGGATTCTGCGTCTCGCTTGGGGTTTTCCCAGGAGCTGAGAAGCAGTCAGGTGGGGATTTGACTTAAGCCTATCTTAAAGACTTGTAAAGTGTCCAAATTTCCAAATACGTTGCGCATATATATAACCCACTCTGAATAACATGCCACTTCGAGCATGCTCTGATCCAGGGCTGTTTTATCCCCCTTTTCCCAGGCACTTGAAAACCCCCAGACTGAAGCTGGAGGTATGGAGTGGTTCTGCTTTGCTCCCCTAGTTCTCTTTTTTCACAAACACAGCCTTTTTGAACTCCCCAAAGTGCCCTAAGTCGGGTGCTGCCTCGGGATATGAAACTGCTAAGTTTTGTGGAAGGCAAATGATGGTTTCCATTTCAAAAAGCAGAGCGATACAGCTGCGTTGGAGAGGTTGGAATGGGGGAGTGCCGTTGGAGAAGAAAATCTAAATATAACTCTGGAACAGCATTCCACTCAAATTAATTATCAGCAGTGAAATTTTTAAAAGAGAAAGGAAAATATTGTGCTGAGCTGAGAAAAAGAGGGAGGTCTGCCAGTCCTGGAGCGTGTTTATCCTGGGTATTGTTTAAGCTCTTAGTGCTAAATTACTGACAGAGCCCAGCTGTTCCTGAATCTCAGCCCTCCTGTCCGCTGGGGCCAATAGACTTTGCTCAAGTCTGCACCCAAAAAAGGACTGTATTTCCCTTCCCGGCCGTGTCTGACGTGGCCCCGCTCTGCAGACGTCAGCAGGATCAGCTCCTCAGCAGGAAGCTGGCAAGAGCTTCTTAAAAACATGTGACGTAGGAGACAGCCACACAGCACGGTTAAAGCCTCCGCACGGAGGGCAGAGCCGCGCGGGGATGTGGAGCAGAGCCACGCTTCCAAAGAAGGAAAGCCCAAAGGCTGCTTCCCCTGCTAACAAAAGCACGGTACCAGCCTCCGGAGCCTGCTGTGTCACTGCCAGGAGTGCCAGGGGTTGTGGTATTGTGGTGGGCACCGGCAGATTTTAAGGTTTTTATAGAGATTGGCATGACAACAAAGGGCTCCCGGTGAGAAGCGCGTTGGGGGTGCCTGGATCCTTGGAAGGATGACCGTGTCCAGCCTTTGAGGGAGGAAGGAAAGGAAGAGAGGCACGGAGAGCAGCTCAGCTCTGCGCAAAGAGGTGGCCGTGTCCCAGCTATGGATGGGACAAGGGTGTGTTCATTTCCCTGCAGGTAAAATAAAGAGTCAGCAAACTGAAGGGAAGCCCCTTCACACTCCCCCTCACCGTGTCTGATCGACGATTGCTGTTCCAAGAGACTATTACACAGACACTTCCACTTCCTCCTCCACCCCCCGAAAACAAACCTGGCAGCCTTTCAAGGCTCTCTCTGCCCTAGATCAGCCCCAGGAGAGTCCCCACACCGAAAGATAGGAACACGAGATTAATCTCGGATGCAATGCCCTTACTGCAGCTTCCCCACTCCCACGCCCCACTGAGCAGGCCAGCCAGCGTGCAAGCGCTGAGCAGAAATGCATTCACACGCTAGAAACCCAGTGCTTCCTTCCCTGCAGCATGTCCCTGAGTGAAGTCAGTAATTGGTAGCTTCTTTGATGAATTTCACTTTTACCGCTTTCAAGTTAGCCACAGTCCTCGGCCTACCTGGGGCTTCTCTCATGTCTGCAATATTCAGAATTATTTGCTGAATCTGCTCTGAGTGACACCAGCCGGCGCTTGTGAAATTCAGGTTGCCTTTAGATAGGAGCGGGCAGACAGCAGGCTCTGGCTGTTTCAGTTCCTGGACTAAAGTACAACTCCTACGTCGTCAACAAAAGTCGAGAGCCTACCAAGCTGGAAGCAACGTACCCTGACAAAGCGGGCAGTCTCCTGTCCCCAGGACACACAGAGATTCTCCCATGACTTGCCGACAGCAGCTGCAGGTCTCTGCTGCTCAGCAGCCCACTCCGAAGGGCAGAGCACCCGCACAAAGCGGGCAGCATCCCCCCGCAAGGGTCAGCCACCTTCCCTTGCAATTGAAGCTCTGAGCCGTGAGATAACCAGGCTGACGGTCTACACCGTCGGAGGGAAAAAAGATCTTGACTGGTCTGCACTGGGGAGAGGGGCCTGCTGTAGCCGTTAGCTAACAGAATTAAGTGCTCTTTCAAGGGTGCTGGTGTAGGCCTGTGTGTTTGCCAGCATCTCCGACCCCATGTGGAGGCGGAGACCAGATCATCTCTCCCTCCCAAACTAGCTCCAAACTGAGTACACAAGGAGCAGCAACTTGCCAGGCAGCATGGAGGTACCCCTGCTGCCGGCGCGGAGCGGCTGAAGACCACAATGTGAATACCCTCAATGTGTGTGTGCTCTCGATGTGTGTGTGCTCTCGATGTGTGCACCCTCGATGTGTGTACACCCCTGTGTGTGTACACCCTTGATGTTCACATCCTCGATCTGTGCACACCCTCGATGTGTGCACCCTCTGTGTGTGTACACCCTTGGACGTTCACACCCTCGATGTGTGCGCACCCGGGATGTTCGTGCCATGGATGTTTGTGCCCCCGATGTGTGCACCCTCAATGTGCACACCTTCGATGTTCGTGCCCTGGATGTTCGTGCCCTCNATGTGTGCACACCCGGGATGTTTGTGCCATGGATGTTTGTGCCCCCGATGTGTGCACCCTCAATGTGCACACCTTCGATGTTCGTGCCATGATGTTCGTGCCCTCGATGTGTGCAAACCCTCGCTGTTCGTGCCCTGGATGTTCGTGCCCTCGATGTGCGCACACCCTCGACGTTGCTGTCCTAGATGTCCCTGCCCAGCATGTCGCCTGCCCTGGATTTTGCGCCAGGCCAGCCGGCAGCACGGATGGGTTCGCAGGGCGCGGATCCGATGGCGGGGCCGCAGGGCGGGGGGCACCCGGGGCGGCGGGGCCGGTGGCGGGGCCGGTGGCGCCTCCCCGTGGCTCCGCGGGGGAATTACCGACAAGGGGACAGCACTCTGCTTGTGCCACCGAGGTCCCCCCTGGTCCCCCGAGGTCCCCCCGGTCCCCCCAAGCCTTGGAGGAGTTCACTCCCAGCCTAGAAGCTTCCTGCTCGGGTGCCTTGTCCTTCGCCTCGGCCCTGGGGGAGCAGCGGAGTCACCGTCTCCCCTTTTGTGACCCCATAAACTCTTTACACCCTTAAAAAGCAATTATCTGCCAACCCTCACCCCGGAGCTTGAGATACGCTTGAAAAGTTGTCAATGCCCTGGCTTCATTCCTGAGACTCCTTCGTTTTCATAAAGGCAAGACTTTGCCCGTCTGTTGGCACGAATCGCTGTCGAAGGAATGGGATATACTGGCAAAAGCTCTTGTTCTCTGGGCTGCCCCAGAGGTGGAACCCTTGGACGGGAAAAAGGAATGGAGGGAGGCATTCTGCGAGATAAAAACCCATCCTGGCAAGATTTTGAAGCAGAACTGTTCTTTTAAAACAAGGCCAGTAACTGGTGAAGCATGAGGACAAAGATAATCTCTCTGCTCGAATTAAGGACACGTTTCACCCTGTTCAGGAAAGCTGAACGGGGGGTCAGACTGACTTCTGGGCTATTTTTAAGCATTTGAGGTTAAAGGGCATCTAGAGCTGCTGCTCAAGGAGTGGATGTTTTATTTAAAGGCTATTTAGTTGCTAGAACTTCTTGGGCCCAAAATGCTACTTAATTATTTTAAAAGCCTTTCTCATGCTATCGTAGGGAGAACATTCATGGACGTAAGCCCTTTTGGGGGTGCGTGACGGGCCACATACGTACATTTTTAGACCCATATATTTTTCTCGTTGGGTGGCAGGGTGGTAGTTAGAGGCACAGGGTCAGACACCCGCCTGGGTTGTCTCAGCAACAGTTGCTTCAATGCTCTCTTGTTATGTCCTGTAAATGTTTAATGGGAAGCTTATCTCTCTTACCTATACAGATGGCTCAGGTTATTGAGCTTGTGAACAAGGATTAATTGGAAATGGGCAGATGTCGGCTAACCAGAAAAAGAGCTTAGTAAGTAATTAGATGAGCTGGGATGCTGTTGTAGGGGCAAAACCTCCTCTGAAGGGTTCAGAGGAAAAAGGACAAGCCCAAAAGGAAGTTCCTGTAGCCCTGCTGTAAATTACCGGTAACGACGAGACCTCACGGAGGCTGGATGCAAATGCAAGACGATGGCCGTACCTCAGGCCCCAGTGGTGACGGCTGCAGCGTTCGGTGATGGATTAGCAGCCAATACTCTCAGCTAGTCCCAGCTCACAATCCAGGGCATCTGGTTCTTTCCTTGCAGATAATGGGGATTGTCCGGGTGAGATGGATGGGGAAAACAGGTCACGTTACATGGAGCAGCCTGATTGAACCTGCCACTTTGAATCCTGGCTGGGAGAAGTTCAAGATCTGCATGCTCAGTGCTGATATTAAATAATAGATGATAACAGTTTAGGCTCTAATATGCATTATCAATCTTAAGTGGATTTTTGAAGATTATATGCTTTAATAAATCCAATTTTTAAAAGATCAGACTCTAAAAAAAAATTGCATATGACATAAGGTGCATAAAAATAGAGAAAGGAAAGAATAAATCCAGAGCAACTGAGACAAAGCACTCTTCATGCAATATTTCCTTCATTAAAATAAAACCCATGTGCATGTTCATTCACGTATATATAACCTTTCTTGCACTATGCTTTGCCCACCTGCACACACCTGCATTTGGGCACAGATATTTATGTGCAAGCGAGCAATTTGTGAATATGTATCCTATGCACACATGCCCCCTTTGGAGGCCTGTTCTCGCTTGCCGACAGACCAGGAAATAATTCTGGGGACTAACGCTTGGATGCAAGGAGAGGTGGGAGGATCTGCAGCCCATTCCTAGGCACTGTGAGCACCCGGTTCACCAGGATTCACCAGCACCACTGAGAGCTGGTGAACGCATTGCCTCAATCCTGATCACCAGGGAATGTTAGTAGGATGTCTGCAGTGTGGAGTCAAGGTTTATTTGAGGAACAGGCTGGTCAGAAATCAAGTTTGAGTGTTTCACAACATCAGAGAAGCTTGATATCTGTTTACAGCCCCTAATTATAGCAGTTTAGTGCCAAGAGAGAGTAAGGAAAGATGAAAGATGTGCTGTAAGGAAAGAATATGCAATCGGCAATTGCTGTACTGTATCAAATTCATCATGAAAAGAACTCTTCTAAGTCCTTATAAAATATACCTGGGGACAAAAGGTTAATAAACGATGACACTCTGTAGAAGTAGCTGGGGAAATGGCTGCAGCATTTCGTAATCGGAGTGAGTCAGAGATGATATTTCTGGGAATGTACATGCAGAAGGCAAGAATTTCCCCCGGGAGGCAGGGAATGGTTGGTATCTGAAAATCAGCAGTTCTTTAGTTCCACTCAATGAGCTGTGGAGAGAAGGGAAATCAAATGCCAGAGGATGATGGCGTGAAGCAGAACAGATCCAGCCCTTGTAACAAGGAGTTAGCACTGGGGAAAACAGGCTTAAAGAGAGAGACCTTTAAACAAATAACCGGTGTCATAAGAATCAAAGAGATAGGAGTCTCTCCTGGCTGTCCTCGACAGGCAAAGTGCCCTGAACTCCCATCTGCGCCAAGTCCCTGCCCGAGACCTACATGGTGTCATTATCTTTTGGAGGAGGGAATCTGAGGAGTTTTAAAGCTCCTAATTTCTTGCCATGAATCTGAACGAGAACAGATGCCAGACATTTCCTGCACATCATGTGCTCCTGGATAGACCGTGTTACGCTGCAGGTAGCAGTGCTGGCTCTTCAGCCCGGGCTTCCCACAGGATGGTTCTCATGGCAGCAGCAAAAAGAGTCTTTCAGCTCTACCAAATTATCTGTTTAGAAGAACAGAAGGAGATTTGGAACAGGAAAGCTCCCAAATCACTCTCAAAGCTCTCAGTCAGGCAGCTGAGCAAATGCCAGACCCATAAGCTTTACAGCTACCTCCTCCTTGCACAGATACTATTACACCAGCCATCGTCAGCTCTGTGTGCTGCTCAGTGAAGGACACGTCCATGGGTTACATGACTTGGAGGCAGGAGGGATCATTTTTCAGGACTCCATTTACAGGCATCAGATTATAGTGGCAGTAACTCGAGCCAGTGTATACATACGCAGCTGGACGTGGAGCCAGATTTTCATGTTTGGCAACTGACACTGTGGCCATATTTTCTTAATTCTCTGTCAGACTCCTGAAGAGAGTGGGACAGTTTTCCAAGAAGGTCATCAGCCCCCAAATAGAGCTCAGCTATTAAAAGCTGTTAAGCCACTGAGAGAACAGCAATATCACCAAAGCTCCTGATCGGAGACCCAGACAGGTCTCCTTAAACATGCTCATGTGTCTCTAATCAAGTTTCAGCTTGCAGAGTCTATTCCTTCCCCTGCCTCCGGCTCAACTCCAACCTCAGGATAGGCAGAACATTAAAGCTGAAGATAAACATGTTCCCAGTCATTCCCTTAGGTCCAGGATGACCAGACCCCTGATACCTCTCACCCCGCTTTTGAAAGGAAGAAACTCCACCATTCTCTATCTAAAGCAGAAACCAAAGGAAGAGGAGGAGAACAGGTTCTCTCCTAACGCCTCCCAGACTGGGCATTGGAAGCAACACAACTGAAAGTAGCAGTTGGTGATCCATTGATTCCTCCTTTAAATTTTAAGCCAAGTCAAGCAGGTAAACTTTTGCCAAGACGGTGAGGAAAAAGCTCAGACCTTGTAAGAAATAAAGCCACCATTGAGTCATGCTGTCCTGGTTGTGGCACAAAAGCTCGCTCCCCTTTAGCAAAGTGAAAATAAAGGGTTACTTCTTGCTGCAGGCATTTACGTACAAAGTGGTTGTTGATTTTGTTCTGCTTGCTTTTTTGCTGCTCCCAGAGGTTTGATATTTGACACAGCCCAGTTTGGGCAGGGCCGTGGTATAGGCCATTGACATGTGCTGGCATCAAAAGTACGTTCTCTTTTACAGGCCCTGGAGCATGAGCTGAACTCCAAAAGGATCAAGCATTGGGTAGGAATCTGAAGCTGCTTACCATGTCCAGGATGGAGATGGCTGCATTTAGATGTAGTCTGCCAGGAAGGAGTAGATAAGATGGCTCTGATCCTCATGATAAAATGCTTATCAAGTATATAGAGCTCTGAGCAAAAGCAGGCAGTTGTTAGGAGAACCGGCTGAACTGCTGTCAGGAGGTACCATTTATCACTGGAGTGAATAATCTGGAGTGACTTCTTTGTCTCATGTCTTGCCAGTGTGAAAACCAGGGTTTGCTCTACAGCAAAAAACTGCCTAATTAGAAAGGAAAGACTTGGAAAACATAAATACTTCAGAGATGGTTCAAAATGTCCTTTTCTAGCAGATTAATAAGGGACATATGCCAAGGCCACACACAATTTAGGTCAATTTTTGCCCAAAGCCCCTTGAATAAAACTAGGAGTATTGCAGAGACTGCACACATATAACATGGACCCAGGGAAATTAAGTTTCTATCTTTAAACTGACTACTCAAGCCCATTTTTCTCTGCAATAAATATTGACTATGCTGGTAAGGAAAGGCAGAAAAGACAGAAAGTGAGCCTAAATTCTTTGTTAGAGATATAAGCGAGTGACTTAAACTTTCTGGCCTGCAAACACATTTCTTCCTGAAGTGTTACAGAAGACTGCTGCGAAAGCACTCCAGAGACACGACTGGGAAGAGCAAGCAACATTGACACCTACTGTTGGATATTTTAATTGCTACTGACTACAAGATTCTTGTAAAGCAGGAGAAAGATGCTTTCCTAAGAGAAAACTACATACTAATAATTTTATTTTGCCTCCTGCAGTGCTTTTAAGGTGCACTTAATCGCAAATCGAGAAGCTGCCGTGTGCAGGGAAACGTTGTCCTTCAACTTAATTTATTCCTTCATTTAATTCATGGAATTAGATTAATCCTTGGGAGAGAGCATTTTTTATGAGGCTAGCTGATAAAAATTAAAAAGCTGAAAACAAATGGTGCTAGTATCAGACAAGGCTGTGCTATATGCTCAGTGAGATAGAGCATGCTCATTTCTCAGGAGATTAAACACTTCCAGCTCGTAAGGAAATGAGGTTCATATAGAGACCTCTTGGAGCACATCAGAAAGCACTACCCAGGCAAGAACAGAGCACAGGTCTGAAAGAAAGAGTATGTCACATTTTACCATAGAGCCAGATGATACTTAACACCTTAAAGTGTCACCTTAAAGTGCTTCACACTAAACAGTTGATCATTGTGATTTCCTTCATGCAAGCTGGTTTTTTCCAACCCACTAAAGAGGACTTAAACATAGGATGACATGAACGATCCCAAGAAATTAAGAAAAAATTTAGCAAGCTGGTAGAAACAGCTTACCTCTGTCATCCCTCCAAACATAACACTTTTCCTCATCAGAAACTTCCAGCAAAGTTGCTTCAACGGACTTTCCACAATCCTGAATACCTCCCTATTGTTCATACTAACAATTTGAGAAAATATATGATAAAATAAGGCTCCAGAGCTAGAAAATTAATGACCATGAGTGATTGATCCTATGAGCTCTGGCAACACAGGATCTACATACTGACATATACAAGGACATATCTGGGGTAAATCCCCATACGAAAATTCCCAAGGAATCTCCAAGATACCACTCCACACCAATAAAAACATACTGGCAACAGGTTGTCTCCCTGGCGGCAGGACACGGTCTGCCTGCAGTGAGGAACATCAGATCAGCAGCTCAAAACACACATAGCTCCCACCAAGAAGGCATTTCTGTGAGCTCAACAGCATCTCGGCATTGCCAATGGGATCGAAAGCAGCCTCCCTGCACTTGGAAACCCAGACCCAGCCCTTCCATACACATCTACCCAGCCAAGGGCCCATCTACCCAGTACATCTCTCTGCATCACTAACAGGAACCTTGGCTGTCGAGACGCTGCCACCAGCACAAATGGCCGTATCGGCCACCAGCTCCAATCTCCCGGTACCAGGAGAGCGATACCCAGATCTCTGCATCCAGATAAGGGTGAGCACGGGGCTCTCCAAAACACGTGCCACCATTGCGTTGACCTTCCCATTTCTCCCCAGCTGGGCCTGCCACAGGGACCTGCCTAATCTCCACAGCAAGAGCCGGGAGAGCAAACAACCTCTCAAAAGCAATGACTCAGGTGCACCAAGGTTGGCAAGGCCAGGACGGCTACGGTCTTTGGCTAAAAGAGCAGTTTTCAGAGAGTTTGCTGAGAGTCAGTTGTCAGACACATCTCACATGGGATGGGTGCAAGGCTGTGCAAGCGCTGTGCCTGACTCTGACAAACCTCTGTCCTCATTCACCATATTTCATCCAATCCATAAACAAAATGAGTCTAAGGAACTTCAGCGGCAGATCAGTGAACTCAGTGCCAGCACCTGATAGGGGCAATTCTGAAGGCATTTTCCTGGCTTCCACTCAACCCACTCTGGGTGACCGTCTGGAAATTCACCTTCACATCATCTTAACTAGAATAAAAGAACGACTGAGTGCGGAGCAACTGGTCATGTGCACGCTGTGTTTTACTGGACTATTTGTAGTAGCCCTGGCAGTTCCTACAGTACAGAGTCTTATGATTAAAAAAGTCATTCTGAGCACCTCAAACAGCCCTTTAAAAATTTTCATTTAGATATGCTTAAAAGAAAGATACTGCAGCCTGGAAACAACAAAATGAGGGAAGTTCATGTAGAATTAAAGATATTTGGATAATTTCACTCAATGGAGCTTCACAGAAGGCTAAGGCAAAACGGGAATTCTTGTAAACCCAGAGGGCTCTCACTTTGGGAGAA
>VXAK01006572.1:5328-20495 GCA_013399435.1 Arenaria interpres | reverse complement strand
TTCTCCCTGACTCTCTTTTTGTTTACATCACAACCAAACTGTTAATCCAACATCCTGTAGTTTTACACAAATTAGACAGGATTTTTTGAGAAGTCATGGATCCAAACACGTTGTCTTTTAGTGGGTCGAATGCAAACCAGTTTTGGAAATGACTTTTAGCAATCAGTAGAGCAAGCTGCTGGATAGCTTCCTTGTGGATGTTGCGGAGGAAAGCAAACAACCCAAAATGAATTTAATAATTCCATGTATGAGATTGTATGACTTGGCTGACTGCAATATCAGAAGCTTAAATTTGGGAATCCAGAAGGTCCTTCTCAGTCTTATGTTCCTTTTAAATTACTAGGAAATAGAATTTCCTGTTTTCCAAACCAACAGAAATGTAACAGGTTTCCTGATTATGGTGGAATTATTTTCAGCCTACATGTGGGAGACCAAATATGTGGATTTTTACCAATGATGTCTGCCTCATGAAAGAGGTCATGAGGTCTGGAAAAAAATTGTTGAGTTTAAATTATTCCCTTGGAGACTTTTAGACCTGAAAACCAAATATTTACTTAGAAACTTGACATATAAGAAACACAAGTAATCTATATAACAAGAAAAAGTACTCAAGTACTGAAGAGTAGGATGAAGTTTCCTTAGATTTCAAGAGTTACAGAGCTGGTCTAAGCTGTGTTTTCAGACAAACACATCTTTTATTTCCCTGGGGAAATTGTGCCATACAGCTGAATACATTGAGAAAGCAAGGTACTGCTCTGCTGAGCAGATATGGCACTCCCAGGAGTCAGGGAGTGAAAGAAGCAGCCTGGGGCGCTAACCAGTAAATCTACATGGTCACTGAGCAGAAGTTTGAGAACATGATGTTTTCACTCGATTATCAAATAGTGGAGATTAGATAGTGAAAATTAGGTGGGATCTAAGTGCCTAGATCGTCTTGTGAGTTTTAGTCCATAGTATATGCACATATAAAGCGTAGTTATAAGCTTATATATAGTCATATACTTATATTAAATTTCTTATAAAGCAGTTTATATTGTAACAGTCTAAAAGCTTTTGTATGAGAAGCTATCATAAAGGTTTGACATAATTATTATAACCAATCTTTAAGCAGTTGATTTATCCGCTCATCCCTTTTTTCATTTTCACACATTTATCTGTGTATGGAACAGATATAATATACTAATGTGCTACGCTATGAAGAGTATTTGAAGCTGTAGTTCTATACAGGTGCACACACAGAGAGAAAGCAAGCAGAGGAAATATCATCCCAAAGTGAAACGTGTTTGAAAACAGGTAATGAGAATATTCACAGAACCTGAAGCAATTGAAGTGCTAGTGACAGCTTTACTTTTAATCACAAGGACATTCTGGTGGTGTTTCTACAAACCTCTGCTTTGATATTTTACTACCACACTTCTTTGCATCCTTGTTTATCATACCGCCATTTGTCTGTCTGTAGACTGTGAGCTCTGCAGAGCAGAGCATCTCACTATGTGTTTGTTTAATAATGAGGACGACAATCTCACACAAAACCTCTAGTCACTGCTGGAAGACAGCAATAATGATTTTGCGTTCACTTCAGAAACATATGTAGTAGCAACAGTTCAACATTTTTGCTTCTTTGCAGAAGGCAACATACCACTGTGGGACGATTTCCTTTCTTTTCATGCTCCATTCCCATACTTTCCCACTGCAATGCAACACTTCTCCCATGTTGTCTCAGTAGAGGCTGTTTACTGGAACTAAATTAATCTAGCTGAATCATTCCCCTCAATGCCAATTAAAATTCATAGTCATGTCTGAGAACAGAACTTTAGTCCAGGAAGCAAGTGGCTGGTTCATTACTTCTACTTGACATATCTTTAAAACAATGCAGAAATAGAAAGATCACCCTTCCTAGGCATATTAACCATATTTTTAATGGTCCTTTGATCTTTAAAATAATATGTAAGTTTTAACATATCATAAAACAACACCGCTCCCCTGAACAGACCTTAAGTAATAATGGAAGTACAAAATCTAGCATGCCTTCTAGATTTTCTCCCACAAAATCTGATTGCAGACATAGGAAGTGAAAAAAAGCACAAAGACCTTGACTAGGTAGGCTAATAAACATCTCCAACTTGTCTCCTGAATGCCGGAAAGGAGAGAAATGCCTGATGGACTTCATCTTGGGATCAATAAGAGATTAAATATATATTTTTAATTCATTTTTGACATATAAATCTAACAAGCCTTTGGAACCTTCTTGACCATTTTTTTATGTTGCAAATTAATGTTTTATTCATTCATTTTTTTGGATCAAAGTTTTTTAATGGTCTGATTTCCCTGCAGCCTGGATTGAGTGACAGGTACTTTCTGAATGGGAATCTTAAAATCAGGTTATTGGAACCTTCTTGAATCACCCAATATCCCAATGTGATTCTCCTAGAAAGTTGAAAGTAAAAGAAACACACAGCTGCAGAGACTAGTTTAGGAGTCAATAGTGCTGAAGTCACTCAGCGTATGTGCTTTCCCAGGCCACCACTAGCTAAAAAAGTTTCTTGGCATGGGTTATGACAGTGGGAGAAATGCGGGTCCTGAGAATTAGGGAGGTGTTTGCATAGGCTTGTACTCGGCACTCTGTCTCTCTGCAATGGTGTCAGTCCTTTGATCTTTGAAATAATATGTAAGCTTTAACATATCATAAAACAGCACTGCTCTCCTGAAATAGCCATACTTTTTTCCTCCTGCACTTCAGCCCTCAGCTATTCTACTCAAAGGGATCAGAAGCCACAAGTGATCATTTGAGATGCAGAAGGCCATGAAAAATGTCTTTCAAATGGTAGACAAGAGGGTTGCGATATAGTTTCCCATGTCAAAAATATTTTCTCTAATAGTGTAATTTGGATTTAAAAGCATCCGTTAATGAACCATACAGTTTACCCTTTTGCATTATATCAGTTAGTAAACTTAATAGTTAAATTAGCAGGCTAAGAGTCAGAAGATGTGTATTCAGTACTGGGTTTGCCTCAGACTTTCACTATGACACTGAGGATCACTCCATGGGTCAAGTTCCCTAACTCTGGAATAGGGACTGTGATACTGCATTTTTAATTTGTACTTAGGAGATAATGAGGATATATAGGGGATACAGGAACAAAGTAATTCTTGTCATAGTACCTCTCTGGACTAATTTAAGTACTACTGCAAAACCAAGAGTAACAAAACAGTCTGATCAAAACTGGAAACAGAACCTTTGAGCTCATGAAAGATAACAGTTAAAATCAGTTTCAATGGTCAAGAGGGTTTATGCAACAATCTGTTGTAATTGACAAAACTGTTAATGGAATCTGAAAGTGTTTAATATTAGGTTGTGACTGATGCTTTGGTTATCTCAGGACTGGCCTCTAGTCTTAAATCCTAAAGTATTACCTTTGTACATCTGTACGCTAACCTGCTTTGCTTTCTTAATAACAATGGAAAAGCATTTGCATAAATGCAGTAAATTTGGATTCAAAACTTAGTGCGTTAGACATTCATCAACATTTCCCATACCTGTGGACTGCAGCAGGGCACCAGAGGTAACTGTACAGAACATCTCATCACCAGACAAGGAATAAAAACATTATACAAATATCTACATATTTTAATTTATTTGATGTTTATCCTTCTAACTAATTCATTTGTATGTTGAGAATCACAGAAAAGAAGCAATCTGCTTTTTCTGTTAGTTACTCAAATTTAAATATTCCTTTACAAGGGCTTGAATGATGAGATGGAAGTTAACCAGCAGATTGGGGTGAAGATACTTTTTAAGTGAAAACTAGAATCATGACCTCAGCTGAGAAAACCTGCACACAAAATTCAGGACTTGAAAAACTTAAGCAGAGAGTCAAAATACTCTGAGTCATTATTGTTTTTGTCTTGTCTCTTTTTCTTTTTTTTCTTTTTCTCATCTGAAACGTTTTTATCACATCAGGCACACATCAATTCAGGCCCAGGAATGCTACCACCCCCAAAGAAGTTTCCTATATTTCTGGGACGTGTGCTATCCCTATAAAATATCCTACTGACCTTCTTACTCAAACAGTGAGAAAATGTATTGAATAAATACCTATGTTCCTTATATTTGCTCAGAGAGCCAAACTGATTTATCATTGTCTTGACTTCAATATAATAATTTACTCCAGCTCAAACTGAACGTGAAATGGTATCACTCTGATTTTGAGTGATTTTGGTATTACATTAGTTTTGCATGCATGATAGCACGTTTTCACTGCACATATTTCATTCTTTTGATTGTCTCGTATACAAATCTAAACACAATGCATCTTACTAAAACCAAGACCTCATGAGCACAGTCAAACTTCAGTATCCTGGTTACTGAACCTTGTAAGGGGTGTTATGCACCAAAGAGAACCATGTTGCTTCTGCCATCCATGTTGAAGTGATACTTTTCTGAATTATCTTAAAACTTACGCCAAAAAATCTCAATATCCAGATTTCAGAGCCGTCTTCAGGATACAAAACACAAAGGCATAGGACACTCCAGAGGCATGCAATGAACACAATATAAATAAAACAGTTAAATGTAAAAGGTAGATCAATACTGTAATTATCATTTATTATAATTTATTATTTATAATATAAGATAGGCATACCGAGCTGAATTCAGCCCCTCCCAGCTCCACTGATTTCAGGGATAAGTTTGGTGCAATAAATTTATATAATTTATATATGCGCTATCAGCTTTATTTCTTTGTTCTCCTTCATTTCATAGATCCAAGACTTTGTTCAATCTTGTGTCTCTTCCTCTGCACTAGCATTACAATTTTGATGTTACCTCTCCTGATAAAGTCCTTGTTCATCTTTTCACGTTTAGATCTCTTTCCCCACTGTATCTGCTTTTTCTGGCCTCTTCACCTTTTGTTTAATCCTTTTTAATTCCCCTTGTGTCTTAGAATATCTTTCAAATACAAGCTTTTTCTTCCTTCGTAGACTCCAAGCTTTTCTTGCATCTCTATTAGCCTTTTCATGCTCTCTATTTCAAGGCTCTGAACAACTGATCATCCATTCCATCTCTTCAAGTCTCTTGATGTTTTGTCCAAAATTCTTTCTTAATTATCTTCTTTAACTGACAGCGTTGCCCTTACTTTTCAGTTCAATGTATAGGCCAACTATTTGCTTATGATAGATATGCCTGCCTAGTTTCTGCCTGTGCTGCCCACTTCTACCTATAATCTCTAAAAAAGTTTATTCACCCAGTTGCTAGGTAATAGACCTGACAATAAGCTGGAGCTGCACAACAGCAATTGCAGCTGAAGAGAGGAGTGGGAATATGTGAGAGACACAACTCTGCAGACACCAAGGTCAGTGAAGAAGGAGGGAGAGAAGGTGCTCCAGGCACCAGAGCAGAGATTCCCCTGTAGCCCGTGATGAAGACCATGATGAGGCAGGCTGTCCCTCTGCAGCCCATGGAGGTCCATGGTGGAGCAGAGATCCACCTGCAGCCCATGGAGGACCTGACATCAGAGCAGGTGGATGCCTAAGGGAGGCTGTGACCCTGTGGTGAGCCTGTGCTGGAGCAGGTTCCTGGCAGGACCTGTGGACCCATAGAGACAGGAGCCCACACTGGAGCAGGTTTGTTAGTAAGGTTTGTGACCCCATAGAAGGGACTCACACTGAAGCAGTCTGTTCCTGAAGGACTGCAGCCTGTGGAAGCGACCCATGCTGGAAGAGTTTGTGAAGAACTGAAGCTTGTGGGAAGGACTCACATTGCTGATGTTCGTGGACTGTCTCCTGTGGGACCGAACCCATGCTGGAGCAGGGGAAGAGTGTGAGAAGTCCTCCTTCTGAAGAGGAAGGAGCAGCAGAGACAATGTGTGATGAACTGACCACAACCCCAATTCCCCGTCCCCCTGTGCTGCTCAGGGGGAGGAGACAAAAAAATCAGGAGTGAACTTGAGCCTGAGAAGAAGGAAGGGGTGGGGGGAAAGTGTTTTTAAGATTTGGTTTTATTTATCATTACCCCAACCTGATTTCATTAGTAATAAATTAAACTAAATTCCCCAAATTGACTATGTTTTACCTATGACGGTAATTGGTGAGTGATCTCTCCCTGTCCTTGTCTTGATTCACCAACCTTTCATTATATTTTCTTTCTCCCATCCAGCTGAGGAAGGGACTGATAGAGCAGCTTTGGTGGGCACCTGGTGTCCAGCCAGGGTCAACCCATCACAGTTGTGCTTGGTGCACGGTGGCATTGCTTACTTTACAAGCACATTTAGGCAATGTACAAACCCAATAAATAGAATTGAGATTTCTGAGGCCTGGAGTGATGAGATGTCTGTTGCCTGCACCAGATAAAATGAATACGACTTCCACCTACAGTCCCTAACTTCTGGAGTAAGTTATGAACCTTGTAAGAAAAGTCAACCTAATTAAAATAGTACCAGGATACAGAGCCATAAAGAGGAATAATTAAAACGTAAACCTGATACTGCAAACCAAAACAGAGCAAGCGACAGAATGAGCACACAAGGGGAAAGATAAAGGTCTTTTAATCAAAACAGATTGACATTAACTGAAAGAATTAAAAAAAAAAAAAGAAAAGGCCAAATGGCTTTAAATGAAAAGGAAGGGAAAAAGCAACAACTGCCTCTGAAGCAGTCAGGAATAAAAAATACAATGAACAGGTGAGCAAATATAAATCTTTAAGCAAAACAAAAGAAAAATGGATGAGAGGAGTCTACCAAAATAGATTCCTAATATATTTTCACTTTATGGAAGAGTAGGACAGATATTTATCTGAATTTTTATTAAACTCCTGTGCCACAATGGTGCAGAAAGATATCGTTTTCTTTGCTTAAGCCTGACAGCAAATGGAGGGACTGAGTGTAATACTGAAGATTAAGAGCATCTTTTTCATCACATGGGTGCATTGAGGTCCTTGAAAAAAGCTGAGTAAGAACTTCACATATCTTTTCCGTGTTTTAGATGTGTGACTAAGGTTACCGGTCCCCACAGCTCCTGGTCGCTGGTCACTTCCCCTTGCAGACCTTACCACCCTTGCCAGTCTGCTAGCTCAGTAACTAGTACGGAATTTAAAGTGTTCAGCATATTTAAATGCTAAGCTCTGGGATCTGGTAGGGGTTTTTTTATTATTTTTCCCATTTTTCCCCACTTTTTTATTTGAAACAGAGTAGAAAGTGACAAATCAAGCAGATTGGAGCTGCGTTAACCTCTAGCAGGAAAAGGGAGCAAGTAGAAGTTGCTTTCCAAGCTGGTGTCACTGTATCCAGAAGGCAATTTATAAGAAAGATGCTCCTTGTGTGAGTAGCAAGGACTGACTGTAACTCTAGGTTTTCCCAGTCCGTATTCCTATGCAGGTCACATTTTCTCAACAGGAAGAGGGTGGAGGAAGCATTGAAAATAGACTTGGAAGAACAAGAAATTGGATGGACCCTGTACTCACTGCAAACAACAAGCAGAACAGGTATGTGTGTCAAAGATTTAACTGTGAAACGGTCTTAATTTTGAGCCTCTTCAGAGCCGTAACTAGGCTTAACATGGACCTAGCCAGTGCATCCAGTGGCAGGAAAATTGACTGAGCATACTGTGGCAGTGTTCTCTACCCGTTTCCCCCTCTTCCCCTCCCGGATCCTGCTCAAGCTATAACCATCAGTGGGGTGGTGACCTAGATATTTTGTTCCCATGAGAATATAACTGTAGGTCAATTATCTTATGCTATAAATAGTGGACAGCCCAAGAACCCTTTGAGCTCTCCTGTATGGCAGTGGGCTGCATGCCAGGATCTCCCCTTGAGTGGGGACGCTCGCTTAAGATTCTACTCCTTGAGTCTGAGAGATTCTTTGCCACTCGGTAAGTGACTAATAGCATGCTAAACTTTGAAATCTTAGCTAAGTAATATAAAGGATTGATTGTGCACATATAATCCTTTAGACATAAACCGTTGACCAAGTCTGGAACTAGGATTGGATCCAGCTGCACCTAGACTCCCCTCTGAGAAGGAGCTTAGAAAGCAAGAGGGTCCTTTCTGAAACTAGTGACTCAATGGGAGAGTCTCCCTGTCAGCTTGTCTGACCCTGTCCTCTGTGCAGTAAATAGTCAACTGTGCCTTGCCATCAAATCTCATAAAACACTGTTGCATTTACTATTAACTTTGTTAAATCACTGTTTTTCTTTAATAAATATTTCACTACTCTCTTACGAGTGAAGTTAGTCCCTACACCCGTGACATATACCATAAAGTGCTCTAGCTCTAAGGTTAATGCATTCATACCACCATGGCATTTTGACCACCTCTGCAAGCCCAGCAAAGATCCTTGATCCACCAGTCCATGTGAAATTGTAGGGTAGACATAGAATGGCAAGGCTGGATGTAGTAAAATTGTCAGTCACTGTGAAAAGCCTTGAATCTCATCATCATGATCATAAAGGAGGATGAACTTCATAAATGAACTCTTAATATACTGGTCAGTGTTTAATTAAACATGACTCCAATGAACGTGAAAGATGCCAGTCCCAGACCAAATTACTGATCCCAAGAAGTACTCTATTCTGCCAGAGACTACTTTTCTTGCCTGTCTGTGGAGTATGAGGAATGTTAAAATCTGCCTTAGAAGGAATTCAGGAAAAGAACAGGTTATTGACATCTTACTGCTACTTCATGGCAATCTTGCCATTGTGCAACATATGAACAGGACATGTTTCTAGATTCTGGTACTTACTCATGTTGAAGAGCAGTACCCTCTCCTAACACTGAGAAGTGACTCAGATGAGTAGTGCTAATAGTGCCATCAGAAGCTGTGTGATAAGCAATGTCTTTCTGATATGAGTCAAGTCTCCACAACCTGGATTTCTGAGGTGGATGCAACTTATAAAGTTGGTTAGTTAGGGAGGAGGTGAACCTTGTGCTAATTTAAAGAACCAGAAGCTGTACTTCATATCTATCTAGATTGCTATTATTTTTTAAAAAGCAAAGCAATAGAGCTAGTTTAAGTCAATACAAGCACTAATAGGACTAAATAGCGCAGTTAGGCACATCTTAGTCATTATTGCATTAAATGAACCATCACAGTTATCAACATGGTAAACTGCAGAGGGACTGAGACACTCCTGGACAACCAGAGACATGAACTGACACTGGACGGGAGAAGGTGCAATTGCATTAGAGTAACTGTGCAAACTGACGCTCCCTGCTTCTCGGTATTGAGTATTACTTGGATTTATCCAACACCTTTGGCATCAATAACGATCTTTTACATATCTACCCAGCTTATATGAATACATTTTAAATGCTTGGTAAGAAACTTTTTTTTCCTATGAGAAAATATTTTTGTCACAAATTGGTCCTATAAAGAACAAAAGATATGTATAATTCTTATTCCTCCCCTTTGTTCTGGCAATAGAGGAACATTACCTGGACTTTAGTAAGGCCTTTGATACAGTCTCCCACAGTATCCTCCTGGAGAAACTGGCTGCCCATGGTTTGAATGGGAGTACTCTCCGCTGGGTTAAAAACTGGCTGGAGGGCCAGCCCCAGAAAGTGGTGGTGAATGGAGTTAAATACAGTTGGTGGTGAGTCATGGGTGGTATCCCCCGGGGCTCGGTACTGGGGCCGGTTCTCTTTAACATCTTCATCAATTATCTGGATGAGGGGATTGAGTGCACTCTCAGTAAGTTTGCAGATGACACCAAACTAGGTGGGAATGTTGACCTGCTTGAGGGTAGAAAGCTTTTGCAGAGGGATCCGCACAGGCTGGATCGATGAGCCGAGGTCAACGGGATGAGGTTCAATAAGGCCAAGTGCCGGGTCCTCCACTTGGGTCACAACAACCCCATGCAGCGCTACAGGCTTGGGGAAGAATGGCTGGAATGCTGCCTGGCAGAAAAGGACCTGGGGGTGTTTGTGGANGAGAAAGGGAGGCTGAGGGGAGACCTTATCGCTCTCTGCAACTACCTGAAAGGACAAGTTGACATAGTGCTTAGTGACATGGTTTAGAGGTGTGGTTTTTTGTTTTTATCAGAGTTAGGTTGATGGTTGGACCAGATGATCTTAAAGGTCCCTTCCAACATAAACAATTCTATTATTCTATGATTCTATGATTGTGTTTATTTCTGAAACAAAGACAATGTCTGCAGTACCTCTGTGTTTCCCTAATCTTAGTCTTGTGGTAAATTTCTTCTTCATTTGAATAAAAGGATCATAACGAAAAAAAAAAAACACCAAAAAACCCCAGAAAACAATAAGGATGTCAAAGAGAAAACAAGTCTGACACGACCCTGTTTTATTTGAGGAGAATTACAATCATACCATCACTGAAGGAAGCTCTAACTCAGACAAAAATATTAATACTTACAGTCAAATCATTAGGTCACGTTTTTGCCTGACACAGTGGAAACTCTGTCCATAGAAGAGGGCTCCAAGGCATTACAGTAATATAGACATGAAGGAAAAATAACCAGATATGAGAAAGTACTGATGCAAAGTGGTGGATAAATTTCCTGTTAAAATCAAATGCAGTCCTGTTGACTTTAATGGGATCAAACAGAAAGACAGAGTGTGATTGCATTATGGTAGAATTTATTCATTCATTAGAAAGTAAAAATCCTGTTCCTTGTTTATATTTAAGCTTTCATTTTAATTGTATCTTAATATGTTTTCCTTGGGAAATAAATAGATGTGACAAATAATGCCAAGGAATTGTTGTAATAGATGCAAAGAACTAGAAACCTGCTGTGAGCCATCAAACACATTTAGAGGTCAAAGCCATACTGTTTAATTCTTAGTTCTGGGAGAGAAATGATTCTGGTAATGTTACCTGGATACCAAATTGGATACAGACACTTGACTATGCACCTACTCTGTGAAAAACACTCCTTCAGCAACCACCTGGTCACAAGCAGCTGCAGTGGACTTCACACTTGTCATGAGGGGAAACTGCCTCTCCTCCTGTCATAGCTGTAGATAAAGTACAGCCACAGGCATTACTTCCAGCTTTAATTCTTTAAACACTATTTTACAAATGTGTCCTTTTAATCTCTTTTTTTCAGTTTAAATTATTATTTTATAAGTCTATTTGGAGCCTGCATTTTCCTCTTGTCCTTTCCATTTCTGAGATCCCAGCAGTGGACATTATACCTTTGTGGATATCAACAGGTTTCTCTGTGTCAATTTTATGCATTAATTGAAATGTATTTGCATTTATACAGAGAGGTATATGATGGCCTCTAGTGGTTCTCTGTATGTGTGCAGATACAATCTTCAATGCACCTCTCATTTTATGAGTATGTATGCAGGAAAAAATAAAATATTGATGTCCAGCTGTTGTCTTTTATGAACAAAAACCTTTTGGCAACAGTAAACAGAGTTGAACAATATGTCCAGCAGAGAGAAGGTGATATCTTCCATCAAAATATGAGCTGGAATGTTTCTAAGTGCTGCTCAGAATAGTCAACATAATGCAATCACAAATCACCTAAAATGTCCCTAGTCCTTTGGACTGAGCATCACAGATGAGATTATTTATTCTGAATGGAGGCATCCTTCCTGTATTTGGCAGCCAAAATCATAGCAACCTTGCATACAGAATGGATTCCTAATTCTGTTTCCAGATGAAGAACTGCATGATGATTGACTGTTAGCCAACAAATGCCCCCGTCTCATCTTTCTTCTGAGTCACATCCAGGTCTGTACACAAGAGTCTATGGCTACAAACGCAGATGGATGAAAGGACCTAGGCTCTTTTAGGCAGACTGGATATTAAATGCATGCAATACATCAGTGTTCTTACTGCACTCCTCCAGACCGAGTGTACCTGCCTCTCAGCACTGATTGTCACTAACAAATCTGTACTTCTTCGGACATGACTTTGGCCAGGGTGAGCAACTCCCTGATCTGGGAGGCCAAAGAACTAAAGCATTAGAGCCAGCAGCATCCTCTCTCTGCACTTTGCTGCAGGTGCTCAGTTTATTTGCCTCTTGAGAGCCCTTTCACAGGTCTGTGCAGTTTGGAGGAGCAGGTTTGCCAACACAACAGAGAAACAGCATGTTCCAGCTGACTCCAAACACTGTTAGTCTCTGGAGGATGTATTGTTCTAGGCCAGGAAATATTTTGATTTTGAAATGTAGCTATGCCATGTAGCTAGTTTCCCTCTGGAAGAGCTGATGTTATGGTGAATAGAGCATTGGAATAAAAAAAAGATTTATGTCAGGTTAATCCTCTGAATGGATAAAATAATGTTACACTAGCTTACCCATGTGGTTCTTCAAAGGCCTTTTGATGTACTAGTGTTGGCATTTTTGAGGTTATAGCTCCCATGTTTTAGGGATTTTACTTATTTAGTTCAAAAGAAATCTGCATTCCCAATAATTTGGCATCCTCTATTGTTAAAAATTATCCACAAGAGAAATAAAGAACCATGGAAACAAGAAAGAAATACATTAAGGGTATATATCCCAAAGCATTTTAAGTTCCTTATTCTTGCTTTGTTTTTAATTTTATTTTTTAAAGTTGTTAATCGTTTTTGGCTTTTTTTCTCAAATGTAAACTTTTATTTGAGTCTTATTAAATGGAAAGTTGTAAGGAAAACAAAGAGCTAAAACATTCTACAGATACATCAGTAGACAACGATCGCAACTTTCAACATTAATACATTTGTGATATGTTCAAGTATAGTCTTCAAATACTTATTATTTACACAGATGATCAGGTTACCTGCTTAAACAGGTATCAGAGTGTCCAACCATAGGATTTAAATGTATTTAAGGATTGAAAAATTAGAATACAAATCCCTAATGCCATACCTCAGAAACAAAAAGAATCCAACAAAAAGTCACTTAAGAAAAAATAATGATAGGTTTTGATTCTTACCATTGAAATTTACCAATATAATTAATAAACAAGGAGTAGATTATTTGACTTTTGGCTTCCCAAAAATTTAGAGCTTGAATATAAGATAATATAACTCAGGGAAGTTTGACATGAAGAGATGATGAGGAAAAGGCTTACAACCCTCAGAAATTATCTAAAACTCTTCATTGTATGTTACAGGAATTCTAAGGCAATTTAAATCACATCAAAATATTGTCAGGAAAATGCATTTCCAGCTGAGGTCTGTTGAGTTCAATTTCAGAAGCAGTTGTTTCCAAACAAAGTTTACTGGTTGCAACTTTCTACCTGTGATCACTGCTGCTTGTCTGCCACACAATCTCTGTTCCTATGTCTCTGTTTATTTGCATTTTTGAAGGCAGAAAAGAGAATTCAGTACCAAAAAAAATAAAATCCAAACCACAAACTTCTATGAGAGGAATATCTTTTAGTAAGCTATTTAGTAAGAAGAATTACTGGATATAGATTTAAGTGGAAAAAAGGACTTAATTAGCTACCCATAGCAGCAGGCAATAAATATTTTATTCCATATACCAATTGATGATGATGTTGAAGCACATTCACCTTTGCCTCCAGATTCATCTCATTCCCTATGGTACAGAATATTATTTGTTTTACTGACAACAAACACGCACATATCTGACATTAGATCACTTTCAATTAAGTGTGTTAGAACTGGAGACTGAAGCTCCAGGGAAGAAGCATTTCTACTTAATGCCAGTTAACTGTAGACTGTCCCTGTACTGAAAAATTCAGGTGATTTGAAACAAGTCCTTTAGATCATCTAGGTTGCTCCAGATCAAAACTGTTGTATGGCTTTATTTAAACTTGACCTTTCCCTTTTGGATTTTTCTGTTGTGACACAGGGGTTTACTTATTCTTTTCTGACTGCAAGAATATGAACAAAAGTGTGAAGCCATGAGTTTCAAGCTTAAAAACAACACATTAGCAAAATCCTGGATGAAATGGCCTTTTTATTACTATAGGCATAGAAAGGGTATCTGATAAAGATTAGAAGTGCCTGCATGAACAGTATGCAGGGGAAGAATCACTTATGCAATTCCGTGAAGCCTATTCTTAACCTACCAAATGCCTTCTTACAGCATATTACTACTTGACAAGATTGTGTGCTTTATTGTCCTTTCTTGGATACTATGTGCTTAACTTAAGAGTTTTAGAGAACTGGACAAGACATGAAGCTGATGATATAGAGTCTATAAAATTGGCCTGATTCACAGGGCTGCAGAGAGCCTATTGAAGCAATCGGCTCCACAGCCACTTAACACTGCTGAAAATAAACCATTTTCTCTCTTAGTCACTAGTATGAAATGAAGCATGACCCAAACCACCTGCTGTCTACAGCTGCTTGGAAAGTTCAAGAAACTTATAAATAAACTGGAAATCAGATTTCCATTTTCTCTTCTATTTTCATATATTTTTTTACATAATTTCTTCACTTTGCTTATGAATGGAAACCCTCATTTGAGATCCCCTGCCTGACAGAATTTCTCTTGCCAAGCACAAGCCATGCTGCTAGCCTCTTTCAAAAGGTGTGTGGGTTCAAGAATACCAAGCCCTAAATCTGAATTTATAACCTCAGTGAAATCTGGGGTGTTATTGAAAGGGGAAGAGAAAGATCTGTCTTATCAGGAAGCTGATACATTGCTGCTCCACTTGTAGCCATTCTTAAGGTATCAGGATGGTCTATTTTCCCTCCATGCTGTCCCTCTGCTATTGTTTACAAACAGTGTATTGAAAATCCTGTCCCTAGTGAGGTAAGGAGCAAAACTGCTATTGATTTCTGAGAGTGAAGGATTCACACAGTATCTTTATGTATTTTTTTCCTCTGTGTGGTGATATATGTGTGTTTGTGTCTAGAATAGATAATTAAATTGTCATTGTTCTGAAAGACAGTAGTGTTCTTTCGATAATTTGCTGACTGTATATTTCACGGAATCAGAATCACAGAATCATAGAACATTTAAAGAATCAGACTCCGAAACTAAGCAAAATCTGTATTTAATTACTCTTCTCTAGACAAATTTTGTTTCTGTCTTTTTAAATGAAAAATCAATCTTTTTTTCCCTTGAAATAAGAGGGGCCAGTGACATTCTGAGTAAAGTGTATGCCAATTGAGCCAGTATTAATACTATTAGAACAGAATACATCAACAATTTAACTCCCTTGTGACAGACTACAGGAAAAATCAACTTATGTTTCAGCAGATCATTCCAAAGGCAGAACTGCAGGATACAGTGTGAATCAAAAAAAA
>VXAK01006570.1:75837-108638 GCA_013399435.1 Arenaria interpres | reverse complement strand
TTCAAGAAGGACAGGCAACAAGTTGTATTGTTTCCTGGGAGTGTGTGTTTGTGTAAAATGTCCCCCCTCCTGCAATTATTTGCATTTAGAATTTGAAATTATTAGGGAATACAGGGTAGCACTGATTCAGAAGGAGCCGATACGGTGGCCCATGTTGTTTGTGTTAACTCACCTCCTCTTGGCTAGCTGTGCCTCATGCTGCCAGGCACTTGATAGTCAGTCATGCTTGCCCAGTGCTGCCAAGACTATCTGGTAGCACCCTGTACTTGACACTTTTTCCTTACCAGGTGCTCTCAGCCAACCCTACAGTGCTTTGTGAGATGCTCACCCTGCCTGTTCTCTCCATCGCTGCCCAATCCCCCCTTTCCCACAGCCATGCCCTGAGCTGCTCCTCTCCCTGCAAGTCCTCAAAGCCCCTTTATCTGCCTAAGAAATTATTTTTTTCTTTGGAACAATGCTTTCCACAGCAACTTGTATCCACAGCAATGAGACTTGAAGATACATGAAGAGGCAAAACATTTATGTGATCATCAATAATGCTCACGCCGAGGCTGAGGCTAACCACGGAAATTGCTGTGTTTAGAGCAGAACATTTTAAAAAAAGCCCTTTTACATAATTTTTTTGTTATAATCTTTTGTACATGTCAGTGCATAAACAGTCAAGCTATTTCTACTAGCTGAGAAATAATCATAATAAAAAAGATTATAAGTGTTTAGGATACAGTGATGGCAAAAGCCACATAATTATACAGACCCATAAGGAGAAATTAAATGAATGCAAAAAATGGACAATGTATAACAGTATGAATTTTGGGTCTTTCACAATTTTTCTTCAGTAAGGTCATTGGATAAATTTACCCTGTATTTGCATCCCCAATGATCATAAGGGCTTTTTTTTGTTGACTGCTCCTGCTTTTCTGAGGCAAGAAAATTTCTTTCTAGTCTTTTAGGAAGGAAAATCCTGGATAATGATATCTGCCAAGTCTTAAAGTTTTTACATTTTTGGCAAAATCCTGTATGGCTTAAGATATGTAACATTTTTATTTGAACTCTTTTTCTCTGCTGGATTTTGTCACTCATCACTCCTCACTGCATCACTATTTTGTGTGATATATAACAGCGTTGCTTTCCCTGACAAAGCAAAAGAAATCGAAAACTGAGAAAAAACAGCAAATGTGTCACATCCTTGAGGCAGAGCTGAAGGAAACCTTTCAGAAACAAGTTGGTCTCATTTAATTATTCTAGGTCCTTCAAGCTAAAATTCATCGTATTGGTATGTTCTGAGGTCATCAATGTCTATTTGTTGAGGGCACATGAAAAGGGAACTTTTGGATTTAGCATCAAAGGATAGAGGTTTGAGAACGTCCTGATCGATGCGCTGAGGCGGCTTGATGCAAGTCCAGAAAAAACATCAGCTGTACAATTGATGGAGCCCATACAGTGACTGGTGAGACAAATTGTTCTGCTGGCAAAAGAGAAGTTTGGGTCAGAAAGGTCTAGCCCAGACATATTTTATTATGATATTTCATTTTCAGCTTTACCAGCCACTTGACAAGTTAAATTCCCTTTGTGCTGTTATAAAATAGTGAGTTCAAAATGAAGATCTGGAATCGCAGGCAAATGTGGGCAATTATGTAAAGTATTAAAAACTTGCAGTTTCACAGCCTGTTGTAATATATTGGGGTCAAATGGTTTTCATGAAGACAAATGATCATCCCTGTAACACATGCGAGAGCGAGCCTTGCATACTGGCCATGGGTAGGTGCCACAATTTCTGGTTCTAGATGACATCTATAAAATATTTTGTCCCATAATGTATTGTTTGGGTGAATTCCACTTGGAAAAGACTGAAGTCAGCTGAAAGCAGCTACAATATAATTGCAAATTGAATTTGTACTTTCCGGTAAATGTTTTTTGTGTGCTCTCTGGCTGCCATCTCTCCTGTCTCTGTTTATCAGATACAAATTATGGGAGGACAGACACCTCTTCTCCCACATCCCAGGATAACTACATGAGTCTTCCTGTCTCTTCGTATCTGTGGGTGAAAATTGTTTTGCCTTCTGAGCTGTGTTTTCTTATCGTTCCTTTACCACAGGGGAAACGGGGAGAAAACAGAAGAGATTGCACCTGATTGGTCCTACTCCAGATGGGATCATCTGTGCTGCTAGTATTTAAGCAAGGTAAATTAGTTGCTGCTGATCTCCGTTCTCTTAGGGTTTGCTTAATTGTCAGAATATCTGACACTTCACTACACTAGACTTTGTCATGGAGTTTAGATTTCCTTTCTCAGCCTAACTTCACAGCAAATTCCATGTCATTCAGAGCATACAGAATAACCCTTATTGGCAATGGGTCAGAAGGCTATGATGGCCTTCTCTTCCTCCTGCTCAGTTCTCTCATGGGTCATACCAAAAATTAGCGGGTATCTAATGCCTAGACAGAACAGCAGTTAGAGGAATACCTTATTTGTTAATTTAAGCTATTAATTGCATATCCAGAAGGCTGACTATAAGACAGTGAAGCCAAGCAAGAGAAACAGGAGCAAGAACAGTCATGAACTCTTACTGTGGACTTGCCTCTTCCAACTGGCTTGTCTCCATACTGCTGTGCGAAAGCAGAGTCCAGGGGCAGAGCAAGGCTGTTCTACATTGGGGCAGGCAGTGGTGTAAACAAGTGACAGCTCGTGTATCCTGGAGTGACAAAAATCCTAAACACTTTGGAAAGTATGGAGATGGTTGTGCCGTCCTCCAATAGAACTGTTCTTGCCTCTTGATAGGACTTCAACAGGATATTTGGCTAATTCTTCCCACTCTGCACTGGATCAGGGAAATGTGCTGGTGCAGTTACTTAAATAAACACACTTTCAGTAAGACAAAAAAATAATTAGAAATAGAGGGGTTATTTGGGTTGTTGGGTTTTTTTCTTGTTTGACAGTGTATAATGGAAATGCAAGCACAGATACTACCTTTCAATTGCCAATTTGAACCATAATATCTGCTAGTCCTACTATGAGTTTCTTCAGGCTGCCATTGCCAGGTGATTGCCTACTACCCACCCTGCTGCCACCAGACCTCTAGCTGTATTTCAATATTTAGCATTTTTCTTACATATAACACTGAGATTTAATGATTACAACAGCACACCATGGTGCTTATAGGCTGCTGAAATCACAGATCAGTCTTCTGCATGAACTCTAATCATTCTTCTAGACAGTACGTTTTAAGATGCCATCTTTAATTTGTGATATTAATACTGAACCTGATCATTGTTCAGTGGCTTTACTGAAATATTTACATATAGATTAGTGAAGTAATTTTTGCTAGAGTATTGAAAGCTCTCTGGGCCTAATTGGAATCATAAACTTAACCACAGTATCTGTATGACATGAATATGATTTTTGCTTATGAAATGGCCTTGGAGGTTTACTTTCAAAACAAATTGAGTGTATTTCCTCTGCCTCATACATTTACCTCTGACTACTTGGGGAATGATTTGGCAAGTGAGTGTTTTGAATGAGCAGCAGTGAGTGTATTCTAAGAATTGTTTTTTTCCACATCAGCACCCTTTTAAGGAAGATGAACTATCTCAGCAAGTTTTACCAAAAATTACATTTTAAAATAATGAACTAATTAGTTAAAACATATATTACTTTATTATGTAAAAAGAAATGTTTCCCAAAGTGATAGCTTAGTTACGTAAAGTGCCCTTTCATTTTATATTAAAATGGAAAGATGGACCTGTTATAAAGCACTTGGACCACTACTATTAATTATCTGATTTGAAGATCACCTCTGGCTGTTAAAAAGATTTATATTAATCTGTACTTGATAGATTCAGAAGGATTAAGAGAGTGAAGGAGAACGAATAAAAAGAGAACATCTTCCTGGCTTCATTGTTAGATGACCTTGTGCCATGGTACGTTTAAATTGCTTACTTCCTATAACTCTATAAAGTTCTGTGTTTTCATTTTCTGGATTAGATTGAAGTGTCAACTCTTTTTGATGAATTACACTAGTAATATATGTTCATGTTCTTCTTTGTTCTTTTCTTTTTTTTATTTATATATGTCCAGTATAATTTAGTTCACCTAGAAAAGCTTTCATGAAAATGATTTTTTTAATTACAGTTTTAGCAAAGCATTTTGTTTTTTTCAAATGCCTTTAACTTTGTTCTGAAGAAATAAAATATATGTTCAGCTGTTTAAAAAAAGCTCAAATTAAAAGTTTGTGCCAAATGTCCTGGTTTTCCGTGTCCTGAAATTCAGCATACTTTGTAGAAAGAAGAGAGTTATGCAAATAAAATTGACACGTTATTGCAATTAGTGATTTAAACCTTTATCCTTTAATCTGATCTATGTGAAACACTACTGAAATCAGAAGGTCTTCTTGCAAAAGCAAGGGTTTAGCCTTACCTTCAGGATCGGGGTCTTATTTATTTATTGCTGGAAGGTGCAGAGGGCGGCAGAAGGCTTTCCGTGCTTTACTTCTGTTATTGAAGATTCTCACTGATGCAGAACTTGAAAGAACAGCAAATAAAATCAAGACACATTTATATACAGTATGTGTGCTACTGACTGGAATTATAAAGGACTGTAGATACATACATTGGTTTATAGCCTCACATCAGAAGGGAGAGAGATATCTTAGTCAAGTGTATTTTGTGCTGATTAGGTGAGATCAATATATTTAAGTTATGCTATTAAATCTTTTTTTTTTTTTTTTTCAGGTTAAAGAAGTATAAAGGGCAACAGCTTCTCAGTACATTAGATAGCCCTGATGTGTTAAACTGCAGTGAACGTGTTTTATGTGTAAGGAAATGAACAAAGTCATTTAGCATAAGCATCATTAAAGAATAAGTTTGGATTTCTTCTTAATATTGCAATTTAAAATTCAATTAAAATTTAAAATGAAGAGCTTTGTGTTGTTTTCAGGTTTTGTTTTGTCTGAAAGTAAACTCCAATCTGACACAAGCACTTATTTTTCTGAAAGCACAGGCTGAATTTGGAGATGTCTCAGCATAGGAATTCTGTTGTTGCAACTTTGATCAGAAAGACAAACACTAAACAATGCAAATAAAATACATCCAAATATTTTATACATATTTTACATATTTTCTCATTTCAGAAGCTGCCATGAGGGAATTAATTACACTATACCGTACAGGGAAATCGGTACATCTTAATAGCTGGTGTATATGGTTCTCATCTTTTTCCCAGGTTGATGTTTCTACTAGCTCTTTTCCACACAAGAGTGTGCACATATGCTACAGCAAGAGTAAAATCCACCCAAAGTTATAAAGGGTTAAGAATCAGAAGGAGTTTTTTATCAGTGCTTACTGAATCTCATGAATATCAAGGGCTTTTTGTGTCTTTGTTAAACCAATCCATGATTTCTCTTGTGGCTTTAAGCTGCGTCTCTGACTATTCTTTTTCTGTATCCTACTGTGTGCTGCACCTTCTCAAACAGAACTAGAGCTGCAGTTGTAGTTCCATTACGAATGGTGATAAGCAAGCATCTGCCCTCCTATCTGTTGTTTCCAAATGCAATATTTGATTGAGTGGAACCATTTCTCAAATTATACAACCTTGCTCCTATTGCCACCTGTCATTTAACATTCCTGTTGCTATGGCTTTGGTTGTGTTGTATTTTGCTTTCCAAAACAGTACAGAATCTTGAATGAAAAAAACTTGGAGAAAATCTGCTTAACAAAACAAGGCATCTAAACAGAAGTCATTAAAGTAACAACACTGTCCTTAACAGTTTATTACTGTGGTTCAAATATAGGAGTAAATTAGAAGCTATAGCCTTCTGCTCTTAGATTTTCTATTGTTGACTTCACTATTAATATAGAGGTAGTGTGATTTTCTGGCTATTTCTCTGAGGTCTTGATGCTTCTTCCAGTTGTTTTTAAATTACAAATGTAGTTTTGGGACAGAAATATGTTGCCATGGAGAAAACATGTTTGTATAGGAAGGGTTGGCTCTCATAACATCACTTTGGGCAGCTCAAAAGTCAAATGTTCTGACCCTAGGATGTGAGTTAACGAAGTTCTACCAAGTAGATGTGAAAGACTGTAGATTGTAGTGCTTTAAGCTATAATACTTACAAGAAATTACAAGTTGTCTGACCTGAACCATCCTGACTTACCTTATTTTGGTAGTATGAGCTTAGAGAAGGGAATAAGCTAAAGACTGGCTTGGGGAGGAACGTCTCCCTAGATTTACTCAGTTATTAGTGCAAAGACAGAAAGAGAAGCATTTTTAGAAGAAAGTTCTTCACAAGGGCCCATGTCAACAGTCTCAAGTAGTATTGAGGAACACTCCCTGGCATGCCAGCTTAACTGTAGATATTTTTCATTTTTCAGGATGCTTCTTGGGATGTTTTTGGCCCAGGCAAAATAACTGTCTCTCCAAAAGTTCCCAGGCACAGTTCAGAGGTTATGGGACCATTTTCAATAGAGAGTTTGCATGCAACAGCTGTCCTGTTTCTGAAGGTCAAAGAGTTTAACAGCATGGAAGTGGGCCCTTCTACAATAAGTCTCAGTGTCAAAAAATGTTCCAAGAATAAATTATATATTCACATATGTGTAGTCTAAGTCGCCTCCTGGACGAAATAAAGGGCATCTGAAAATTGAAGTGTTAAATCACTTAATTAATACTGCTTAGCTATGGTGATGGCAGCACAAGGCAGGAACAAGTCTCTAGAGTCATCTTCATCCCAGGATTTCTGTCAAGTTTTTTGAGAGCTCGTGAGTAGGAGGCAACAATATGAATTTTAGGAGTGATGAAGGCTGTAAGTTGGTAGGACAGATCTGCCAATGGAAGTAAGGTAGTAGAATGTCAACCATAGTAAAGAAACAAACACAGTGGAAATGCAATTTCAATGGCACTAATGCAATGACCTGAGATCCACTACAAACTTATCCCAAAGTATGTTTCACATTTTACTGACAATGGTTATGCCTTAACTGGCCCAAAAGTGCAAATGTATCCTGCCTACAACTCTAAATACCCCTTCAAACTCTGTACTTCCTACGTTTTCCAATTTCCAGCTTGTGCAAAATGGAGGCAGAATGGCAGTGTAGGAGGCAACTGCCTGAGCATCTTGCAGTGCCTGCTAAGGATGATATGTAGTTACTTCTAAGGATGATATGTAGCTACTTTTAATTCAGCTGGGCTACTCTGGGAAAGGTGGAAGGATTGTGGGAAAAGTCTGTGAACTTATCTGTCTTATTGTCAATTGGGCTGTGAGATAGAGAAAGCAGGATTTCCTTTTTCCTGTATATTGCATATGGAGAAAAATTTGTCTAAAACCAAGTGTTGCCAATTGCTTTATTGTTTTAAACGTTTCAGTGTTAGTAAAATAAGCCATGAGGAATGGGGCTTGAACCAGCTCATGGTATCATGCTGCCTTGGTTTCACTCTGGAAACCTGCTGTTTTTCTTACGTATGCTAGGGATATACTCTGATATTAGTCTATTTCTGTCATCTTCTACCATCTTAATTTCATTATCTGCGTGCACTTTTTGTACCTGTGCTTTCTTTTATCTTAAATTAATTGTATACATTTTCTGTTCTCCTTGTGCACCTGAAATTTTACACTGCTTATGTATCTTTTTTATTTCTCTCTTAATATCTGCTTCAATTTTGTGTTTATTTTCTACAGCCTTTTTCTCCTCCTAATGTATATATTATTGGTTAATACGCATTGCCCTTGGATATGCAGTAATTGCTTTCTGAACAGTTTCCATTTCCTCTGTGTCCTTTCCTTCTCCCACTCCTCCCATTAGATGCTTAACCCACTGGATCCTCTCCATCATTTCCCCATTCTTCTATGTTCAAAGTCCTTGGGGTTTTTTTATTCCTCTTGTAGGTTCAGTCTGCAGTAATGAATCCAACTGGATTATGGTCATTAGTGAGTCCTCCACCTCTACCTCCTAACAGCTGCACTGTTGAAAGTCAGAACTTTCGTCTTTCTTGCCACCTTTTAATACATTGAGGATATAGTACATGACTGTTGCTTGATTTATTTCTCTCATTGTGTCCCTGCTCCTGTGTGTCTGGGTAGCTGAAATCTTCTCTTATTAGTTTTGACATTTTGCTATATCTCATAATCTTCTTGTTCTTTCTGATCCTATTTTTTCTGGTTTATATCCAGTCCGCACTACCACCTCACTCCCCCTGTTGTCTTGAATTTTGAGCCATGATGATCCTTTCAAACAACTGCAAAAACTTTTGGCTTCTTCAAAGTTTCGGCCTGCCGGAAAGAAAGAGTTTTGAACTAAGCCCTTACAACCTGAACGGTGCCTGGCTTAGCAAAGTGCGTTCCCCCACCCGCAGCTCCCTCCCGCTGCGTTCTCAGTGCTCTGGCCCCAAATCAAGCAATTAAGTACATGCTTAAGTTCAATCATGTGAGGAGCACCGTTAACTCAACAGGACTACTTACATGCTTGAAGTTGGCGCAGGATTAAACGCTTTGCTAAATCAAAATATTGGAGCTGTGATTTTAATGCAGCTTGGTTAATGAAGACTATACGTCCCCGTGATATGAAAGGTGCACAGTAACTCATTCTGGTAGACAGTCGAGTGTGAAGGCAGAGAATTCAATCCCACATCTAGGTCTTAATAGTGCGTGTGCATTTGCATACACGCACACACACGATTGTAGGGAGGACAGCACCATATTTGAGAATATCAAGCAGACTGTAAAAGCAAATGTAAAGAATCTAGGCCTTATTAGTTGCATGTAGACACAACGAGAAATTCCCATTTACTTTAATAGGCACAGTCTGGGGACTGTCTAAGACAAATACTGCAACAGCATTTATCAAACAGCTCCATACCATGGACACATCTCTCACTGCAGTTTAGCTTTTCCCTGTCTTAGACCTTACGTACAAACCTTGCAGATAGCAATAGGCTGAGGTAGCCTCCTTCTGGATTGTGTTAATGCCTGAAAAAATATTTAATGAAACATATATAAATCATCTCATTTTCCTGCCCTTTATCCTATCTCATGCTCGGAATCTTTAGAGTAATAATCCTACTGAGCATTTAAATAATTATGTATCAACCCCTTCCATCATAGGTGACTTAGCAAATAGTGGATTTGCCTATTGTATTTCAGTTGTAGGGCGAGCATTGTCAAAGTTAATACCCATATGAGACAAGGATATTTATTCTAATCTGTGTCTTGTAGTTTTCATTAATGTTTTAAAGAAAATTAAATCACCTCTGAAAACTGAATTCTCAGTATGAAATTACATATCATCACAGCCATGATGTGTCACATTCATTTTGTTACAAATGAATATATCAGCTTAGATTTATTTTAACATGGCTTATGCTTTCCAAATTCAGGTTTTAAAGGTTCACTCTGAATACTATTTCAGCAAAATGCATCTGGAGAGACAGTTGGATCTCATTTATAAGCATCTCTCACTTTCTGCCTTATGCCATAATAAATGTTCTTGACTGTAAGATTTTAGATGAGATCAATTGTACTTCCCGCTTATCCCCTTCTCTACTGGCAAGCCTGAAAAAAGACTATTTCTTTTTCACAGCCTTTAAAAAGGGAGGACTCACTTGACTCATTTTTTAAAGTAGATCATTTAATATTTTTGGAATTACTGCCTGAAATCCATCTGTAGGATGGCATTTGTTATAAGAAGCAAAATAAGAGAACTGCTCACATCACAGCTTCTTTCTTTCACTGCCAAGAACTATTTGCCATATCAAAGAAATTCGTCTCCAAAGTTTTCTTTATTAATATCATATAGTTTTTAATGGTTATCTTTGACAGGTGATTGTAAAAACTGAATTTCTAAAATGCATTAAGAGCTCTAGATGCAAAGTATCCTTCTATGATCTTTGCAAACAAACCTGGCTTGGGGAAAAATTTTAAATCTTTGTCTTCAGATGAAATTACTTAAAATATATGCCGTTATTTTTGAAGTGAAGTAATTTACACCTCATGGCACAGTGAATAAGAAAATCCAGATGCAGACATTTGAAGTTTGCCAGCCTTATTAAACTTGTAACAGACAGAAGGAAACATGAGATCTTTTAGGAAGTACCGAAAAAGATTTCATGTCCGCAGAGGTCAGGAAGAAGCTCACTGTAGTGGGTCTGGCTGGGGTGGAATTGACTTTCTTCTTAGTAGCCCACATGGCACTGTGCTTTGCATTTGTGGCTAAAACAGTGTTGATAACACACCAGTGGGTTGATTACCGCAGAGCAGTGCTCCCATAACATCTCTCCACACACCCCACAGACCTCTCTGCAAAGGCCAATAGGCTGAGGGTGAGGAAGGGACACAGCTGGGACAGCTAACCCAAGTTGACCAAAAGTGACCAAAATGAAATGGCCAATAATGAAAGACTACATTTTTCTGCAATTCTTGCATAATCCCATGAAAAATCATGGAATTTTTGTAACAAAATAAAATAATCTTTGAATGGAAGGTGGCATAAAAGACAGAGATTCACAATGTTTGCTTTGTTTTCAAATACACTATAGATGTTCCTCAACTTCCAATATTGCCACTATGAGATAAGGCTTATCAATAAAGTGCAAAATGCTAATAAAAGTGGTAAAAGTGAGAGACTGTTAGAAATGAGATCCAAAAATATGTCCCCCAATAACACAAATGTCTATGCTTAGCATGTGATGCCATCATTGACAGATTATACTTTTTAATTAGAAGTCATATACCAAGATATATATAAATTAAATAACACATTTTCTAACAGAAAACCGGAGGGGAGTTGTGTGACTACACAATCATGCGACTATTATGTGACTACAGGGTTCATTTTCACAGGCCATCAGCAGAGTTTGAATTCTCTTCAGCCCTCCTAGTGAGAACCCAAATTCCTATTTGCCGTGTTCATTCCAGGAGGACTCTGCCTGAGCAGGTGAAGCTCCAGTTTGCCATAAAATAGAAAGGTATTTTGTCCATCTCTGCCAAAATGTTAGCTGTGAGTTAGTGTGCAGTGCCACTTTATGATGAAATGGGGGGTGAGAGTTGCCAGCTTTCTAAGGAAAAGTCTGAGGTCTTGCTACACAATAAGCTTCCCAAGATACACAGACATATAACATAGCGATGTGAAGAGGGAACAATCTAGTGTCTTCATTCCTAGGTCAAAGCACTTTCTCTCTGCTCATACATAAATAAGGAATCTCTCTCTTGCAGATGAATACCATAATGGAAAAACGTTTCACAGTATTTTGCTGTAATCAGATAAATCAGTATCAGACATCTCTCTTGGCTGAAATGTCAACTTTCTGCAAAATCAAATCTATTCCAGATTTCTGATCATAATACAAAATTAATTGAATTTCATGTCAATGAGACTGCAAATACGGAATGACTCCCATCTAATAGAACCATAGCCACAGTTTTTGAGGAAGATTCGTCAGCAATAAATGTCATAAATGTGATGGTGGGGTTGTAATAACCTCCAGCAGGTGGTCTAGAGAAGAAATTGTGAGGCATGGAGGAAGCTACTAACTTCCCATCTTCTTAAATAAGAAAAAATAGAAAAGAAAGGGGGAAGAAGTATCTTGCAGGCAAATATCTTTCTGTTGAAAAACTGCTGCCAGCATTTCTATTAATCTTCCTACCAGCAGTTGCAGTAAAAGCAAGTGCTAGAGAAACCACTAGGAATGGGGAAAAAGCTGTCTGTTAAAGAAATACCTTGCATTTAAGTGGAATTGTCTGATGCTGAATAGGATTTAATGTAAGAAGATGTCGAAGCAATTTCTGCTTAGATTAAAAATTACTGAGGAGATCATGAAAATACCCCTTGATGAGATATTACTACACATTTTCCTAATTTCCCTTCATGCCAGGATATATGACCTGGCATCTGCTGGTGAAAAGATGAATGAGTGTGAGTGTAGGGTGTTCACAAGGTCATTAGTCATTTTTAAAGAATGATTCAAATATGGGCTATTTGTTAAGAGACAGGAGAAAGACTAATGCCACCTCTTCTGCCTGGGGTTTGCATGCAAGTGATATATTTAACTGATTACTATGGGTGAATATCCAGCCGGTGGGTTCCCCTGACAGCGAGAGAGAAGTGTGGGAGCTGATTCTGTCTGAGCGGGTCTCGGTCAGATCAGCAGAGCCTCTTGGATCAGGCAGAGCCTTGCACCATCACAACTGCACTCCTTCCAGGGTCAGCGCTAGTAAGTCAGAAGCAGTTTTAGCTACTTCTCCCCGGCTGATTGATCAATTAATGACTCCTACAAGCCCGAGCCTGCTCCTTACAGTGAACCGTGAGTCCTGGGGTGCATGATTCAGAGGCAATTAACTGTCCCTCAGCAGAATCAGCTGGGCTCATTTGCTCTGGCTCGGTCCCAGCACCCCGCTGAGCGGCGCAGAGCTACCCTCACGGCTTCACATTATTCCTCCCAGGGCTGTGAATTCCGGGAGGTTTATTAACTTCCTCGGCAGCACTTCAGGAGCAGACAGAGCCAGCTCAGATCTGGGGCTGCGTGCCAGAAACCGTTGATCAGAGGGTGTTAGAGAGCACAGCCAGGAGACCAAATCTGTTCTGTTCTCGGCTCCATCTCACGCCAAAACGCTGGCTGACTCCTATGGTGCTTCTTCAGTATCTCTTCACTGTATTCCCTACTAGTCATGTTCTGGGGGATAGACCTTAATTTGCCTCGTTATACCCCAGATAATGGAGAATTTATCTGTAACATTTTTTGGGGCTTACCTCATGGCAGATGGAAGAGTCAATTTTTCCTAGGGTGGTTCCTGTGTGGTTTAGTGACCCTAGAATGATCTCACCCCTAAAGCCTATCAGCTGGGAAATGACTGGATTATTGTTAACTGTATGTAGGGCATACAGCCCAGTATTAAGGTTGAGATATTTAATCTGATATTTAAGAAGCCCAGCACTTTTATCAAAGGCTCCATACAAGAGAATCACTTCTAGAGGTGATCAGAGGCACGCATAAGATGGATATGCAGCCTGGTAACTAGAACAGATAATAGAAGCGTCCCTCCCTCCTCTTGGATACTGCACCCTCTGCAAGAGGAGGTGAGAACTGGCTGACCTGGCTATGCCAGCTAGACAAATCTCCTGCTTTCTATTAGATGCATGAAAATGTCAAAAAATTTTAAAAAAGGTACTGTATCAGATATTTTATGCAGCACCTGCATAAATCAAAGATCTCAAGACCAAGAAGTGAAAGGCTATCCCTCTATTTCTTTTTTTTCCTGCTTCGTCTTAAGGAGTGCCGCTTTCCTGTTCTGCCAGTGCATGGAAGTGCAAAGAATGAATTTATGTGCTTGTGAAAGAAACATTTCTGATAATATTTTCTGAAACCTTAAAATGAGTTCCCAAATTGGTCTTCTATGTTAGCAAGCGCTACCAAAGTTACAGAAGTGCTTTCTGGAGCAAGTGTTGTGTGTAGAAACCTGTTGCAGTAAACCCACTTCTGTTTTATTTCCATTGCTTAGTTTTTATGTTGTTATGTGCAATAGGGAGGGTAATAAGAATAGCAAAAGAATAGTTACTAGAACAATTATGACAGTTAAGAAAAAAGGAAAACAGCAGTGAGACTGTAGCTAAGGAAGCTTATTTGATCTCTGTACTTCCTTGAGAATATCCAGCCTATGCATAACTCTGAAAGCAGTCACGGCGGCTGAATCACTGTCAGAATAATATCCCTATGACTATGGGAAAAATGGGAACAAAAGAGCTGTATTAGACTGAGATACAACAATGTCTTTCACAATACAGGACTAGAAAAAAGCAGCTTTTTCATATTTTAGTCTCATAACTGGGTTTGATTCCTAGTTGGATTAATTTGATAATCTAAATCAAACCACCATCAACTTGCTGGTTTTATTTGCAACAGTATTTTGTATTTGATTATTGCATTATCTCAACTTTAGTTTAATAAGTAATGATCTTTGAATCTTAATGTGTTTGCTAAATCTTTATATTTGCTGTCTAAATTACTTTTAATATGCAATAAGGAAAACTGTGCAGCTAATTTGTTCTTTCAAACTGTATCTGTTTCAGCATGTCAAGAGTGAAATTAATATCAGCAATAGTATTTGTGTAGCAATTACTTCTCCTCCTCCAAACGAAAATGTTCAAAAAAGAAAGGAACTGAGAGGAAGAAAACCTCAGTCTGTTGAGAAGAGAAAAAGTTTTCAATGAAAATTAAGAGATCAGTAGACAGAAATAGTTAATACATATGGATTTAGGGGAAAATCCCTCACATGACTAATAGTCAATGTACTGGAGGCTGGTGGGATGACAGTACTTGGTTTGCCACGGTGTAGAATATAGAGTGAATTCACCCCACAACTCTCATGTCTTAGATTTGAAAAGTTACTGCTCTGGTGGCTTCATTCTTCTACTTCTGTGGAGCCAGAAATATTGCTGTGGACAGAATTAGCCCCTGATTGCTCACAGCCCTCAATGTGACTGCTCCGGTAGTCAAGACTATTAATGCCTTTTTGTACATTCTTCGTTCTCTCCATGATTCGGGAAGTGACATAGACTGAACGTTTTATTTTCCTGAACAGCTACTTCACAGTTTACTGTGTTTTCATACAAAGAAAGATTCTGATTAACCAGGCCTCAGAAGATGCACCAGAATCTGATGGGTTTCAATGCTGCATGGAATTCAGATATTTAAGCCCAGGTGCACTGAAAATGTACAAATGGAAATGGACTTTTCCGAAGAGTTAGATGAGTTTGTTATCATTAACTTAGACAGTATTAGTGACGGTTATTGTTGGTGGATATCTCTGAGGAATGTGCCTCTATTTATTGTTTGCAAGGGGCTGTTCCTTGCAGTTAGTGCCAGTTGATTGCTGGCGCTGTGCATGCTGCTATGTCAGGAATTGAATCTCATAGATTTTAAACCGGGTTTTAGAGAATTGCCCCAAGGCTTTTCAGTAACTCTCCTTATTACTAGTTCAAGTGAATCAGCTGTTAGCTGAGCTTTGCTAATTTGGACCGATAATTGGTACAACAGCGCTGCTCAGTACTTACTGGCACCTCCCGCAGTTCTGCCTTCGGTCATTTAGCAGTTTATGCATAAGTCATGGAAATGGTAGAAACCTATTACTGAGCATAGCTGCCATCAGTTCTGATGATGAAACATTCCCTCCGAAGGCAACCAGTTTCCTTCAGCAATGGCCCTTTGCATTTTTATTTTTTTTTGCCTTTTTTTTTTTTTTTGTACTTTGGCCACTGCTGGTTCTAAAAGAAATAAAATCCAATGCTCTCTGGCACTAGAAATCACCAAACTTGTTTCAAAACTGATGATTTGAGTAGGCTGAAGAAGGGTTTGAAAAGCCAAGGAGAATAACTGAATGAAAGGAAAGTCAGGAGAGAGTTGTTCAAGAAATAACCAGAAGGAAACCTCTTATCTTTTCTGAAGCTGTGTTTTAAAAACTTGTTTCTCTGTACAACTGGGGTTTTTTGTTTGTTTTCTCTCATCTAGGCTAAAGGGAAACCATTTAATGATCTCTGCAGAAGGTTTATCTGCCTTCACCTTCCTCTAAATCTGGACTATTAAAATGATGTATTGGATGGTAGTTTCTTTGTATACAGAAGTGGTCAGGTCAGTTGCTATTCTATAACAAAGAAATGCAATTAAAGTCAAGTTGAAACAAAGGAAAAGCAGAAAGTCGAGATTGCTTCATTAACCTGCCTTGCTAGCCCAGATCCAGAATACAATATTAAAAAAACCCAACAAAACAAAACCAAAAAGTAAACAAAAAAACCGAACCAAACCCAAAAAACATGAAAAAAAAAGTAGCATTTGTCTAACTGTAATTATATATGACTAATAGCAGAAATTTATTCTAGGTCTCATTCATTTTGGATTATCCCTTTTTGTAAGACGAGCAACTGAAAGGACCTTGATCAAGGAATATCTTTAAATTGTTTGCTGTTTAATGGAAGAGAGAACAGAGATCAAACGATAAGCTAGTTGTACCTAAGAGAAATGAATCAGTTAAGGCAGTGCAATGATTAGTGAGATTTTTATCTGTGGAGAGGAGAGAAATCTAAACCTGTTCATTCAGATTCCAGTCTGCTTTACCTGTGCCACTTAGTGAGACAAAAGCTTAAATTTAAATTTGTATACAGGAGAAAAATCTGCATTAATTTAGCAAAAGCCACATTTCCAAATGCAAAGCCAGGTCCCTCTGTTGGGCAGCAGGTTCACAGCAATTTTTAGCTGGAGACTTGGGAATGCCAGGGCTGATACATTCACAGAAATAATAACCCCCTTGTGAGTGACAGCAGAGAAAACCCTGAACGCATACTAAGGCATTGCTGCCTGTCCTGTCCTTAAGACTCATTCAATATTTTTCTGAACAAAACTAGCTTGAAAGCAAAGTTACTGAAAAGTTTTTTTCATACAGATATATATATAAAAGTGTAAGTTTATACACATACTTTGTATTTATATTTAAACACTTCTGTGATTACACAAATAAATATGTGGCATTCCTGCATTCTCCTTTTGCACCTGATGACATTTCAACATGATTGGTTTTGTAGATACCCTTGGCCACTTGCTAGGATTCACTCCAATAACTAGTAGATTTCTTCCAATAAAAGGTACAAGAAAAGCACATGTCCAATAAAGACACATTTCAAAGAGGAAATGGGCACAAACTTGAACATAGGAAGTTCCATCTAAACATGAGGAGGAACTTCTTTACTTTAAAGGTGGCAGAGCACTGGAACAGGCTGCTGGTGGAGTCTCCATCTCTGGAGACATTCAAAACCTGTCTGGACAAGTTCCTGTGCTACCTGCTCTAGGTGGACCTGCAGGGGGGTTGGACTAGATGATCTCCAGAGGTCCCTTCCAACCCCATATCATTCTGTGATTCTGTGAAAGGCACTCTTGCAATTCAGAAGGTAGTCGTAGAAGCTCCAGCTCTATAGCGGCTGTTGTAAAATTGGCCCTAGTAAGACTTTTACGTGTATTACTCCAAAAACTTGAACGAAGGTTTTATCAAAACAAACAAATAAACAAGCACATCCACCCACACCCAAAACCCCCTCAAATAGGCTCTCGACTGGTGGTAAGCTTGTTGGTGTTAAATTTGAAGAAAATTAATCAAGTCAATGAGTATTTTGAGCCAATGTGAGTGTGTGCCAAACACATATCCAAATTTATTGGGATATCTATAGCTCAAACTTAAGTAAAAATTTGGGTTTCTAAGCCTCTGTTAATTGAGCCAAATAAGCAGCAGTAGGTTTAAGAGCAGCTGGAACAGTGAAATGGGAGAAAAGATACTGTTTACTCTACTTAGAAGCTGCAGTTTACTGACTTAGCTTCCAAGGTGAAATAAAGGGATTTGGTCGTTAGATCTAATGTGGTGGGTGAGAAGATGTAACGCAATCAATTTGCCTTACACCCAAATGCTGTTGCCAAATCCCTTCTTGTCCAAACCCAACCCTTCTATGGGCCATGTGGAAAAGGTTGAGCTAAGGCAGTTATAGTGACTCTATTCCACTTCATCACCCTCTTGCATTGCATTAGGTCACGGTGCTATTTGAGCGTCTGGAGAGCAGCCCAGGATTGGGGTGAATATTTTTTGTGTATCATGAAAAAAAATGGAAAAGAGAGTCTTGAATTGCACCACTTGCTTATAGCCTGGATCTGAGTTAGGATCTTTGTCAAGAAACATCGCACCCAAGGCTGTTCATTTAACTTATCAATTATCCAGCCCACTCTAAATGTGATTTTAAAATTCATTATCTCACCTTTTCTTTGTGTGATAGAACACCCAAATTACTGATTGATTATTCAGGTTTCTTGTTTTCACTGATTACCTGAAAAAATTTGTTAACGTTCTACCACCTCCCACTCCAAATCAATTGTTTTTTTGAGGGGTCAGGAATATTATCCAATCTTCAATTAATAGCTATAGAATGCATTGTATTTTTCCTTCCTTTGTAAGCATGCAATGGAAAAAGTCTGTAACAATATACCTTTAGGAGACATAGGTGTGAAAATATCCTTATAAGATCATGGTTCTAACAACTGAATTGGCTAAGCTAAGTGGAAGTCCACAGTGGGGTAATCTTTTGTTTTCTTTGTTTATTATAAGTTCCCAATTGGGGTTAGATCTACTCAATTTTGTCTGGGCAAACAATTGATAAATATGTTCCAACAAAAAGTATAGAGTATTCTCAGTCTTTTGCCTGTGCATACAGCTGGGTGGCCCATTAGTACTTTCGTCAAGTGGGCGGCTGCCTCACGGGAACTAAGTGGATTAACCCAACTCATTTAGACAAAGTAAATGAACAATCATCGAATGGCGAAATCTGTATTTTGACCTAACGTTGGTTTGAGCCTAGAGACAGAGCTCTGTATTCCCCTGAACCACTCTTGCATATATCTTTAATATCATTCCTTTCTATAATACACTTCTACTGTATGTTATGTTTTATGAGTAAATCTTCCAGCCATGGGAATTTACAATTAAAATAACCTTCACGTTGAGGACATTTCTGGTATTAGCTCTGTCCCTTATTATCCTACTTCTGTTTAAGCCTCTTAGATGTGAAATTGAAATGGTTAGTTGTACATGCTAAAACAAGGAAAATCTATTTCCATTTCCAAAAGACGAAACTTTCTGGTGCATTGGCTGGGACTAAACTCAAGGGCGGTAAATTTTCAGTATGGTATGTAGGGAGTTAGCTACACGACTCATTAACATTAATTCCCATCTGTAAATAATTTTGCAATACTTTAACTAGCAGGGGAGCTATTTCATCTTTTATACTTAGCTGATTGTAAAAATGTATGCTGAAACCATCTGGCCTTAGTGTTTTGTTGGACTTCAGACTTTTAATAGCCAGTCTGATTTCCTTCACTGAATTGGGGTTTTCTAATCCCTGGCTCAATTCTCCTTCCAAACTAGGTAATACCGTGTTGCTATTTGCTTGTCAATCAATCCCTATCTCACCAATTGAGATGAATAACAGAGTTGCTATAAAAACTTAGGAAGGCTGTGGGCCTAATTCTCATTCATGCTAAAGTTGCTTTACGCTACTCTAGTTGCTCATTTACTGGGTGTAAACGCAATTTACTGCCTGAGCAATATAAAGCGACTGTACCATAAATGAGAATCAGATCCCCTAGGTTCAAGGCAGCTAACAACTTCAAATTGCTGAGTACTATTTTCCCACAGGAGCTAGCGTACTAGGTTTTCAATGCATATAAAGAATGCAACAAGCCAATTAAAAATGAAGATATTAAACGAGAAATTGAATGGTTATTTCTAAGGTCTGCTTAGAGCTGATTTTTCTAAACAAAGGGACTGATTAAGCCTGGCTGTTATAAACATGCCAACTTCATCTAAAGCTCAACCCTGCGTGAAGCTCACATATTTGCCACAGCACACACAATGAACTCTCCACATTAGTTGGAGAAGACGGACTGTATTTCAGAGGTCCATGCAGGACTCCCTGATTTGCCTAATGGTGCTTCCCTCCCATGGATTGCCATTGAGAGTCAGCAATTATTAAGCAGTGATGCACAACATCGTGTTTTGATAATAAGTGAGTGAGGGGATAATGGCAAAAGTAACTTTAATTTTCTGAAGCTGTAGTTACCACAAATGCCAGAGCAGGTGCTGCTGCCTCACGGCTCTTCCCATTTCTGAAGTCATGTTTTTTATTGCCTAAAGATTTAAAAGTTCTCATTATAACACCCTGTAATGACTGTGAACGTCTAAGCCGATGCTCATCTACACTAAGGAAGACTCTGGAGTGGGCTATTCCTCTTTAGACAGAGGTCAGTCATCAGTCATCCCCATGTTCTTCTTATGCCTCTGTTATATCAGCGTGAATGACCACTTTGATGTGAAGTTCACATTCCTGCCCCCTTCCTCCTTTCCTTTTGGTCTGCCAAAGAGACTTCAACAACCCACAGGCTAATATAGAATTGTTCTATCGTGGAAATCACAGACACAAGAAATGTGATTTCCTAATACATTAATTCTTATATGCCATAAGTAAATTGTCCTCTGTGTTCTGTTTACTACTTCAGACCTATAAATCTTGTGCCTAGTCTTCTCTCACCAGCTACTAGTCAGCTGATTTCAATCCTACCTTCACCTTGCTGAGTAACATAGGGAACGTAGTGTATATATCATCTTCTACAAAGGTTAATAGCCTTCCATGGTTGCTAAATATCAGTCTGGTCATCTAACCTAGGGCTGCGTTAAGGTGCGCATGTCATAGTCTAGATCCCGCATCTGCTATAGCAGCATTTGTAGATAATGCGATGGTTTTGCAGTATTCCCCACACTAACTAGCTCTTGAAGCTAGATTCTGTTAAGTAAGACCCATGTGGTTCTTCTCCTGAAGGAGCAGACCTGCTCCTGTTGCACAAACAAACATCTGCAAGCTTTGTGTCCATCTAAAACTAACTTTTGTATTGTTCTAAGGGAAATTTATGTCTAAAATTACTTTGCTAATTTTTAAATGAAACGTAAAAATCCTATTCTCCCATGTAAGTACACAACAGGCTTTATGGGTACTAATAAACAGAATCCTCTTCATATTCTTTGGCATTGGACATTATGATTTACACCAATGTAATTGAGAGTGGAATATTTTCCTATTTCCCAGTTCAGATAAATCATTTTAAGTAATAAAATATTTTTGAGATGTTGCTCCTGCTATCATATACTGTCTGTTTTGCTCTGAGAAAAAAATCTATATAAATGTTTTAAAGCAGAGTTGATCATCATATATTACTTGGGCAGTTCTGATTAGTTTTTGCATATGTTAAAACACTATAACATTATTTAATGTTGTGGTGAATGCAGGAATTACTAGTGCCATCTATTGTTGGAAAATGTAGACTTCTGAATGCTAAATTGCATATTCTATGGTATAGTAGCATTTAAAATTTAGTATTTTACCGAGTTTTATTGCAAAATGAAATAGTTTATGTAATTGCTTGTTTGAAACATTTGTACTTTGCATTCTTTGAAATTTGTTTGTCTTCAGAAAGAATATCCCTGGGTTTTATTTTCATTACAATCTTGCATCTAAAAACAAATTCTATTTTAGTTCTGGACTCTGAAATAAAGCTTGTAGAGATTTCCTGTAAAATAGGAGAGAAATCAAATTTTTGCTTGCTGGACACAGTTAATTTTGAGTTGAAGCGTCTTACAAAAATGCACCAGTGGAATTTGAGCCCAAGAGTCACATTCCAAAGCAGTGCTGTGATGCAGAAGTCTCTGTTTCACTGACTGAGAAACTTTGGGTCAGATTTAAACTGTTTCTTTAACACCTTTGTTAAAGATGTTAACATCTTTAGTAGTGTTTGAAAAAGAAAGGCCCAGCTTTTACTTACAGCAGAGTGACGTGAGAGCTGTGAGATGTCTGTGCTGCCAATAGAAGGAGGAGGTGGGTGGCTCCAAATTGGCCTCAGAAGACCTAAATGTGGTTCCTACCTTTCACTGTTGATGCAAAAGTAAACCTCTGATGGGCATAGCTGATAAAGAGACACGGTTTTTCTTAGTCTCAGAATGTTTGGGAGCTGTTGCCTTGGGACTCGCAGTGGTAAATTTTTCCCTGAGGGAAAGGTGAGAGCTGTTCTCTTGCTGCCAGGGGAAGCACAGAAGCATTACTACAGCATATCCAGACCTCTGTGGTCTCCAGATGCCAAACCTGGTGACATCTGTCTTGGTGGCATTTGAAAGATGATGTCTTAGTATTATTTTCCTGTATCACAATTGTTCATTGTGGCTGCTGCATTGCCACACTCCATAGGAAAAATCTTTGTCAAAAGATGGGTCAGTTATACTCCAGGAGTGTTAATCTGTCTCAGCAACAACTCTAAGCCACACAGCTCATCACCTGGTTTTTTGGGCACCCTTGCTTTTGGCTGCTGTTATTGCACAACAAATCATAGAAAGATTGTAGTTATTGGAAGGGGGCAGTGGCGGCTGCCATCAACAGGTACATTTGAAGGATGATGACATAATCAGAAGGATTCCCATCTAGATAAATCCTTTTAAAATCAGGCTAAAACTCAGTTACATCCCTCCCAGCAACCCATTCCACCTTGGTCTAATCCTTTAGGCACTAAAATTTGTTGTTGGTGGGTTCCTGCCTGTCACTTCATGCTCCATAGCAATCCCCACGTAGGCAGGCGTTCCTTTGACTCAACTCAAATCCCCTAAATATACCCTGATTTTCAGGCATGGTCAGGTCATGTCTAATGCACCAGCTGGGTGAGGGAACAGGTCTCTGATTTCCAGACCAGGCTACTCTAACACATGCACTTTACATTAGACCGTCTTTGACTAAACATACCAGTAACCTTGAAAGCAAAGACCAAGGCTTCCCCCCCATATTCTAGCAGTGCCCTGTGCACACCATGCTTTATCATACGAAGCTTGGGCAGTTTGTATTTTATTTCTTTTTTAGCGTGTTCTCTTGATCAGAAGGGAAATGTAAACTTTGAAAAGTTCTTCTGTTCCTTTACTTCTACCAGGAGTAACTTTAGCAATTAAAAATTATTCATGTAAGAAGGAATAGTTATATTATAGTATAATCAAGATAATACTAAACGAAAAATATTCCATTTCTGCATGGCAAAATGGCTTCCTTATGACAAATCAGTATTGCTGTTTTCCTCGGGCCAAATCACTCCATAAGAAAAATATAATGTTTAAATTTAGAATGATTTAGTTTTACATTATAAACTGCATGTTTTGGCTTTAAATGAAATGTGAAGTAAACCCTCACTGCTTCACAATTATTTTTTTTTTCCCTTCAGTTTGTAACGCACAAACTATAACATTTTGGAAATGACACTCTTTTCCTTACGAGCCTATAAAAAGAAGAATAGCAAGACACAATTCCGTATAGGTATAGCTTGAGAAGTTAAGCAGTTTGAGACTTTTCAGATTGTTTTATTTTCCCCTGAAATTGATTTTGGAATCAGTTATGTCTTTGCTGTAATCTTGTTTATTTTAGAAAAATGTACATGAAATCCTGCTGTCCCGAATGTGATGGAAAATAAGAAATAAGAGACATATTTTTGACCTGATAACATTTTACTCTGACTTCTCTGGTTTGGATTGCTCTCTGTTGTATACAACAATTAATTCTCTTGCTGTTTTCTGTGTTTTCCTTCTGGTATACACACATGCATACATAGTAATTTCAACTCGGGCCATGTATTACCACTTAATCTAAGCTTTGAATGCGAGTCCTCTGGGGATCGGCTAAGGACTTTGGGCCTGTCTAGTTAGGAGGAAAGGAGGCTGAGGGGCCATGTCATTGCTCTCTACAGCTTCCTGAGCAGGGGAAGTAGAGAGGGAGGTGCTGAGCTCTTCTCCCCAGGATCCAGTGATAGGACACGTGGAAATGGTCCAAAGCTGCTCCAGGGGAGGTTCGGACTGGACATTAGGAAGTGTTTCTTTACCAAGAAGGTGGTCAAACACTGGAAGAGGCTTCCTAGAAAGGTGGTTGATGCCCGAAGCCTGTCAGTGTTTAAGAGGCAGTTGGACAATGCCCATCATAACATGCTTTAACTTTTGGTCAGCCCTAAATTGGTCAGGCAGTAGGATTAAGATGATTGTTGTAGGTACCTTCCGACTGAAATATTCTATTCTAAGTTTTCATTGCTGTCAGCCATTAGAAAACAATCAGAAATGTAACTCTTTCCTTGTTTGGCTTGAATGAAATAGCTGGCCTTGCTAACCACATTAGCTTTTGAAAATCTGTGGTCCTATATCAGTTAAAGACCAAACAGTTACAAGCCATTCAGCTTCCTGCATGATAGCTGAATTGTGAACTAAACATTTAACTTATGCTTTTCAGCTGAGACATTTACGTCCCCTATGTTTTTATGGTACTTGTGGCAATGGAAAAGATAGAGACTTGAGTGTGTACAATGCAGATTAATAGTAATATCATAGTTATGTCATGCCAAGTTTCAGAAAGAAAAGACTCTGACAGGAAAAAAGGAATTCTTAAACCTGAAATATAAGGACATGGGGAGTGTTCTAATCTAAAAATCAGAACCTTTTTGAAGAAGCTCAGCTACAAACTGTAACTACATTTTTAGCATTTGTTGAAATTTTTGCCTTTGGTTGATATTGATAGATGAGCCACTATCAGAAATACAGAAGAACTGTTTTTCAAGAAAATCTTATGAACAGTCATAGGCAATTTCAAAAGTATGAACCCCAACCAAACTGGCAGATTTTCAGTTGCCAGGTTTGTCTAATGCTATTCTGCGATTGGATTAAAGTTTGATGGTACTGATTCTACACTCAAGATAGAATTAAAAATCTATTAAGCTGCTTTATAAGTCTGAGCACTGAAATAATTAGGTGTCACTAGGCAAAACACAGGTTACACATAAGGTCAGTTAGGAATCTGAGTTTTAATGATCAGATATGTTCATAACCACTAAATGGACAAGCCACTTGACTGAACACTGCATGTGCCTCAGATCCATTAGAGTCACTTCCAGATATTGTAAATATTTTTGGAAGGTTTAACGATTCTTAAGGTAGATGTTGAAATGTCTAATACCACTTGCAGTATTCCTTGTGTTATCTTATAGTGATACAACTTACATTAGTTTAAAGTTCAACCATATTACCTTTTACATGTTGATGCCCAAATCTAAAAGCACTGTTTAAATTTGTCACTATCTGATACCTTGAATTGTTGGAATGCCAGCTGAAGGCATGTATGTAATTATGCTCGACTGGAGGAAATAATGGCAGAGAGCCTGAGCTGCAGAAAGGTACAGGAAGGTACAGAAGACTGACTTAGCTTGGCAAGTGTGAAGTTCCAGCAATGTTTCAGGGACTCATGGACAGGATATTAATGTCATTGTGGTTATGTATTCACATCTCGATGAATGCTACCTTATGCATATGTCTTATGGATTGAACATGTATGAAGAACAACGACTATTTTTCAGATGTTATTCAGGGTAATGGGATTCATTTCCACCCCAGCACTGTAATGAAATACGAGAAATGAGAAAAACTACTGAGGATAACCTATGAGAAATTTAAAAATTATAAGGCTTATAGATGTGTCTTTTGCTGGGGTGTCCAGTTTTACCCACAAAATGACAAGTGAAATCTTTCATGGGTTTAGCCAGAGAACACAAAGTTGCATGCATGTATTTTTTTATAATTGTAACTTTTTGAAGGAACTCACGTGATAGAGATCAAATAGAGATGATACAGAGATGAAACACTGGTATGGTGCGTTAGACATGGCTAGATGTCAAACTCCCACCCAGCTGCTCTCTCATTGCCCCTCAGTGGGACAGGAGGAAAAAACAAGATGAAAAAACTCATGGGTCAAGATGAGGACAATGAGATCACTCAACAATAATTGTCATGGGCAAAACAGACTTGACTTGAAAATTACTTAGTATTGACAATTAAAATAGAGCAAGATGATAAGAAAAAAAGACAAAAACTAAAGCACTTTCTCCCAACTCTCACACCGCTTTTTCCCAGGTTCTGCGTAACTTCTTTATTCCCGACACCTGTACCTCCTGCCCCCACCCCTGAGTGCTGCAGGAGGAATAGAAGTTGTGGTCAGCCCATAACAGCTCTTCTCTGCTGCTCCTTCCTCCTCATGCTTTCTGCCTGCTCCAGTGTGGGTCCTTCTGTGGGCTGCAGTCCTTTAGGGTAAATCTGCTTCTGTGTGGTGTCCTTCAGAGGCTGCAGGTGAATCTGCTCCAGTGCCTGGAGCACCAGCTTTTCCTCTTTCTCTTACTTTGTTGTCTGCAGGGCTGTTTCTCTCTTTTGTACCCTCCTTCTCTGCCTGATTGGCATTTTCTGGTCTTTCTTAGATATGTTTTCATGGAGAGGAGGCCACCCCTGCATGTCCTGGCTACCAAAACCTTGATACCTGTACCCAATATCATCTGGTCCATGTGGGTCACCGTTCTATGCATATGGGCCGGAGAAGACGAAACATAATCCTACGTAACCCTAGTAATTAAAAGTCTGGACTCTACAGGGAATAAGATCTCAGATTAGTACTTCTGCGAAAGTTTGGAAATGGAAAATCTCAGGTAAGTTTTTAAGCAAGTGAAGCTAAAAGATTATAGTGCTGTTTTGTGGCCATCTGATTGGTTCTGGTTGTCAAAAAGGTTCTAAACTAATAAGGGTGGGGGTATTTGAACATTTTGACTCATTGGTAGTTGGCACTTCTTATGCTATGGTACTATGGTTTTATTCACACAAGTGAGGTTTGGGGTAGGGTTTTTTTAATAATTTTTAATTTATTTTTTTTTTAGTAAGTGAAGACAGAAATTATAGACAATGAGCAACTGTCTACCTCTAGTCTTAAGTGGATCTGAAACAAGGATGGAGACCCAGGAGGAAAGACACATCGGCCTCTGAGAAAAAAATTCTGAAGGTGTTGGAAATTGGAGAAGGAGATAATTATCAGCTGAAGGACTTGCATAAATGCCCATGAGTAAACAATTATTCCTGTCCTTCAAAGATGGCCAAAGTCAGAGGTTTGGATGTGTGTGCTGTTCATTGGAAGAAGAAGTTTCTGCCAGATCAGCAATGGCCACTTGTTCAATGTGGGATGGCTGTGGTTATGCTGTTATTTTGTCTATTGACTTAAAATCAGTTTGGAAAATTATTTTAATCAGAAATGTGGGGGTGCATAAGTGCCTAAGAGTCAGAATCAGGCTGAGGTTTCTTTTCTTGCCAGGAGAGAATGTCTTTGTTGCTTCTTTGTTGCTTGACCATTCATTTCTTTTCGTAAGTGATAGTGCCTAATGAAATCCAGACAATGGCCTTTGCGGAATTGTTAGTATTGTCCTGGCTTTCAGAGTGTGCAGCAATAATGTTGCCCTCACTGAGCATGTGGCAATGGATATCTGCTATAGTTATATTCTACAGAACAGAAGATAAGATGATCTTAACTTTGTAAGCTAACTGCCAGGTTGTGGAATTTAATTTGCAAGACCAAACTTCCGCAATATTGTGTTTATGTTGCAGTGTCATTTACTGTTTAATAGAAACATTCACAATGCCCTAGTTCCATCTGTTATAAATAGTGAAGGCTGATAAACACTATGCAAACACAAGATGCAGCTTTCTGGCAAATTATGTTTAGTACAGCCCCCAAACATAAAGCAAGATTTATAACACTTGCATCTCTCTTCTTTTTTGCCTTTACTCTGTAGTAATTACTCTAGAGCTTTGAGAAGATATATAAATAACACCCAAAGTTTTACATTAAATTATTGTTTGAAAAGATGGGGACAAGAATACGCACATACACATTTCAGCTACAAATCTTGTTATAGCGGCAGAATTTTTGATATAACAACTTGCAAATGCGTTTTTTTTATCAGAGAAATACAGTCGAAAGGCAAGCCCACACACTATTATGCATTGTACGAACAAAATTTTCAGTTTTCAATTCAGAAAATGGAGACGGGCCGGACAAGTAGCAACAGACTTGCAAAGGGATGAATAACCAAAGATGAAAGCACTGCTTCCCCCCGCTCTCAGGAGAGAGGGAGAAATTGTGCAGCATCAGGGGGAATGAGTCACTGAGCAAGGCTGTTAGAAGGTGTGGTAGCAAAAAAGGGTTCCTGGTAATGCTGTTTGGGCGTGATTGCTTTATTATCTGCCAAGACCAAAAACCAAATTATTCTGCACATTTAAAGGAAAATAAACTTGCAATCTCAAACACCTGAGATAGTCTATAGAAACGCTTAAAAAGACAGACTTTAAGTAAGTTTATGTTTTCTTTTGCTCAAGCTGCATGCCGGCAGGTGAATCGCTCATCCACTTAAAAAGCAGAAGAGAGATTTTTTTTTGTTTTATTTTTGAAGCAGAAATATTTCAAAGGAACTAACTTGACAGACCTCACCATTGTCACGGCTGACAGCCTTTAAGGTTAGTGGATATTTCTCTGCAGAAACGGTTTGTTTGTTTTTCCAGTTGAGTTGCCTGACTTTGACTTAACCGTACCCTTTCCAGGACGTATCCACACCATCTAAATCTTCCTGGTTGTGTGAGCAGATCATGTTACAGACTGGACTTTTTGAAATCTAAGCTAGAAGACTTGCTTTTGGAAGGAGAGGCTGTAAAAAGCTCTGAGATGAGTTTTGCACATCTGTCTCCTCAATAATATTTGATACTGGAGTAATTAGCAGGAGACAGACTCTTTAAGGCAAAAGGTGTATTACAGAAAACAACTGCTTCCCAGGCTGTCACTTGTGTGCAAGACACTTCTTCCATATCCACAGCCTTAGCTGAGTAACCCACAGCGCTCATACCTTTGTGGTTTCATCTTCTGTTTTTCCCAATGTTTTAAGCACTGGCTTCTGGAGCCTTTTTCTCCTGTCAATATAAGGATGTGACTTTGATTGTGGGCCTCAAACTGGAGAGGAAAATGGGGAGGAAGGTGTGTACACTTATAACACACTGGCCAATGTAGCTGTAGTTTATTCCATTAAGATGTTTATTTCTGACTTACTGCTACAATACAGTGTGTTTGGTTTACCTGCAATAAAAGTGCAGCATTTTAGATATATCAAGTCAGAATACATAACCAGAAAGTGACCTTAGTCTGGAATACAGTAAAGTGTGGAATAAAAAGATTTCTGTCAGAAAGACAGAAAATTACAGAATATGCAGGTCCCTTATCCCTCTGGCCATTATTTCCTTATCCTAGAATTTTTAAATGTGCTCTCTTCCCATTCTTTGTTTGTGACCTTTCTTGTAAAGACAGGCATTTTCTTATCTTTTTCTTCCTGGAGTCAAGTTAATTTAATTTACTGATCATATCAAAGGCCTAATTCTTAGGTACGTGTATTTCACTGGATTAGTTTAACTGGGTGTAAAAGATTGTTAAGTAAAGATAATAGGATGATTCGTTTGAACACAACAGGTACAAATTAAGTTGTTAACTGTATTATATACGTTGCATTGCTTATCATGTCTGATAAGCAAGCTCAATAACATTTAGCTTTGGCACTTCTTGTAGTTGTGTCAAGAACATAACATTTTGTACCATTTTTTAGTGGCAATGAAAGCAAAAAAGAAGGCTCTTGATTCAGAAATTGGATTTGCCTGTGCTTCCTTTCCTCTCAGCCATCTGCCTTCCACCTGCTGTTGGGAGAAGTCAGCATTTTATGCAGCAGCTACTACTACATCACTGGAAATTACAGCACAGTCTAGTATGAGGTCTGCATTTTGAGCCCCAATTACAGAATCACTTCAGTTCCACCGCTGAATAAGGCCAGAAGAGCTAATTAATTAGTCATAGAGTCAGAGTCATTTAGACTGGAAGGAACTTCTCTCTGGAAGGAACCTGGTCCAATCCACTATTCAGAGTAGGTCTGTCAGGTTTCTCAGGTTGTCCAGGTGAGTTTTGAGTATTTTTAAGGGTGGAGATTCCTCAGCCTCCGTGGGCAGCCTGCTTACCTTCAATAGGAATCATATTTTTCTCATAGTATTCTATCAGAATTTCCTTTGCAGCACTTTGTGCTCACTGCATCTCATGCTTTCACTGTGCACCCTCAAGCAGACTCCAGCTTCGTCTTCCCTACACCCCGCAATAGGCATTTGTAGACAACAATTCCCCTCAGCCTTCTCAAAGCTGAACAAACTCACTTCTTTTAAGTTTCTCCTCATAAGTCATGTACTTCAGGTCCTAACCACCCACAATAGATAAATGGCTTATCTCAACTTGTACATTAAACACCATATAGCGTTCCGCTCTTGAAATTCAAGTCCTAGATATATAGCAAATTTATCTTTGTGTTCAGGAGACAGAGGAGACAAAATGGATTAAAAGATTTATCCTAGATGCATGTAAATTTGCAGAATAAACTATCTAAAGTGTCTGAATTAATTGCTGTGATTCTTAGATAAATTAACAAAAAAACTGACAGGCGTATTTCTATGCTGATATATGCCGTTAGTGCAGAGATGAGTAAGAAATAACATTTTCTTCTGTCTAGTCTTCACAAATATACAGCAAATACTTTTAGCTTTCTTCTGAATGTTTTTTAATTTGGTGAATTCGGAAACCATACCTTACAGCCAGAAGATAAGTTAATGAGTTTCATTTAGTCAGTTTAGCCAACAAAAAAGCCAGTGGTTATTTGATCAACCTATCAGTATGTAAGCTGGGGTGAGACTTAGATCAGAGTACTGTAGAATCAGTAAGAAGACATATAAAAGTTCTGTAGTTGGAAGACAAACACATCAATTCAAGCTAAAATAATGTACATCATTTTAGCATGATGGCAATTTACAATCAAAACAACTTACCCTGGGAATTAATGAATTTATGACTATGTGAAGCCTTTAAATTACAATTACATGTCTGTCTAAGAGATGTCTTCCAGCCCAGTCAGAAATTATAGGTCAGGAATTACTGGGTGACGTATTGTGACCTCTATTATGCAAAAGCTGAGAGTAAATTGTCTGCATAGTTATTTCAGTTTTTAAGTCTGTGGATCTATAAAGTAGAACCAGAGTGATGTGCTACATGGTTAATCCCCAGTGGCTGCCTGGACTGGAAGAAATACCTTACTTCTGTGTCAGATACATCCCTGCTCTCCATTTTCCAAATTTCTAATCACCTGCATCCATTTTTGCAACACCCTTGCGAAAAGATGGCAGGAAGAAAATATGTTCTCTTATTTTTGGGCACTGTTATGTTAGACTGTTAAAGTTAGACTGTCTTTTGATATTTAAAGTAGCTCGGGCTGTATTTCCTATTGCAAATAAATACATTTTTTAGGGCAGTTTCTGACCACTAAGCATAATGAAAATGAAACCCATTAAAAAATCTAGGTGGATTAAAATCACTAATAACATTTTACAGATTCATGGAATTGCCAGAGTTGGAAGGGATCTCTAGAGATCATCTAGTCCAACTCCCCTGCTAAAGCAGGATTGCCTAGAGCACATTACCCAGGGCTGCATCCAGGCGGGTCTTGAAGATCTCCAGAGAAGGGGACTCCACAACCTCTCCAGGCAGTCTGTTCCAGTGCTCTGTCACCCTCAATTGTCACCCTCTGCCTCCTCAATTTCACTTTGAACATATATTTTCTTTAATCCACTGCATATGAAATTCTATAAAACAAACAAAACCCAAAAAAACTCTATGCATATTACTTCAGAAGAACAGAGAAGAGCGTTCCAAAGATAGGAAATAATTTGTTTCTCTCCTTTTGGCTATATGTGGAAGCAGAGAAACAGTTAAATCACCCAGTGAAAGTTATTAAGATAATTATGATTTAAAATCTCTACACTTCATCTTTCTGTGATGTTCCTAGTCAGAAAAGCATTAGGCTTCAATTCTCTGTGTTTTCCTCTAGAAAGCCCTCTCTTCTTCACTGGGACTCCTCCTGCTTTGCAGTACCAGGCTCTTCGTCCCTGGAGCTATTCCATCACTTCTGTAGTAGCATGCCATGTGCATCCCTCAGCCTCCTTAGACAACAGATTGCAATAAATCTTCAATTTAATATCCTAAACCCTTTTTTACGAGGCATAGAAATAAGCTTTCCTTCACTAAGTGATACTTCCTCAGCTTTCCAAAAGCACAACCTAACTTGAGAAACTGAAAATAAATTGTATGCGTGTTCTGTAGAAATTCTCTAAACAAATAAAACTGAGAGACATTTTATAGCAGTAATAATTTCTTACTTGCAAGTGTTTCAAAAGACTCCCACAGCAGCAGGTGTTAAGGAAGTATCCATCTGTTCTTGTTTCTCTGCACAGAAGTATATTGAATAGACAGAGTTTCTAAATGTTCAGGGTTGTCATTAAAATGGGTTAGCTGTGATCGTCACTTAAGGCATTCCTGATATTGAAATTAAAATGAAGACTATCTCTGGTTCTGTTGCAATTTGAGAATGCGATCAATGGTTCCCTGAAGAAGCATCCTGTCAACCGAGTACTTTTTAAATTATTTTCTGAAAACTGCTTCAGTATTCCTGTGACTGAACTGGAAATGCTGTATCAGCAGCATGACTGTTCTCGGAAAATATGGATCAAAACCCAGCTGTTGCAGACATGTTAATTGATGAATAAGGTTAAGAGATCTGAAGCTTTTCTACTACGCTCAAAACTTATGTTTCTATTTAAATATTGAAGGCTTTTCAGCTTTTTCATTGCGAAAAGTTCTTTGAGTCACTTCTAAACAAGGCTTCAGAGTCTCTAAACTTGAGTGCTAGGGTGTAAAGACTGGAGGACTGGAGCTTCATCGATACGGCAGTGGAATCATCATGAGGAAAAAGAGATGCACACAAGCTAAGATGCACAACAGATGAGTGTTTTCACAGGTGAAACAAAGTATATGCGGCAATCATATGAATGAATCTACAAATCATATGAATGAAACTTCTACACATTCCAGGGTGCTTAGTATCATAGAATCATAGGATTGTCTAAGTTGGAAGGGACCTTTAAGATCATCTAGTCCAACCATCAATGTAACTTTAACAAAAACAAAACCCCACATCTTTAAACCACGTCACTAAGCACTATGTCAACCCGTCTTCTGAATACCTCCAGGGATGCTGCCTCAACCACTTCCCTGGGCAGCCCATTCCAATGCTTAATAACCCTTTCAGTCTAAACATTTTTCCTAATATCCAATCTGAACCTCCCCTGATGCAACTTGAGGCCATTTCCTCTTGTCCTATCTCCTGTGACTTGAGAGAAGAGACCAATCCCCGCCTCTCTACAACCTCCTTTCAGGTAGTTGTAGAGAGTGATAAGATCTCCCCTCACCCTCCT
>VXAK01006570.1:34490-75588 GCA_013399435.1 Arenaria interpres | reverse complement strand
CCTGTGGGACACCACTTGTGACCAGCTGCCAACTGGATTTGACTCCATTCACCACCACTCTCTGGGCCCTGCCCTCCAGCCAATTTTTAACCCAGCAGAGAGTACTTCCATCCAAGCCATGGGCAGCCAGTTTTTCCAGGAGGATACTGTGGGAGACTGTATCAAAGGTCATACTAAAGTCCTGGTAAACAACATCCACAGCCTTTCCCTCATCCAGCAAGTGGGTCATTTTGTCATAGAAGGAGATCAGGTTTGTCAAGCAGGACCTGCCCCTCGTGAACCCGTGCTGGCTGGGCCTGATCACCTGGGTGTCCTTCATGCGCTGCATAATGGCACTCCTTAAGTATTGGCTTATAATGTATAAGTATGTACTTATAAGTCTAATGGTTTCCTTAAGTATTTATATTTAAGCTACTACACTGTTGTATAATCAGATCAGAAAATGCACCTTTACAAGTGGTGTGAAAGTGTTAAAAATGAAAAGTCCCTCTTTGCTCTTTAGCATTGTACCTCATTAAACAGGAAGGAACAAAGAAAAGTTTTTTGCATAGTATCTTTAGAATTATAATTTAAAAAATACCAACTGAGGTACTGAGGCTTTGTATTACTCTGAATTGCAATGGCTAGTAGCTTCCATCCAAAAAACTGCTAGCAGTACTTGCTCAAATGCCAAAATTTGATCTGCCCACTTTTATTTCTATATTCATCTGATTCTTTGTCCTCCCATGAAGGCCCATTGGTTCCTATGGAACATTTGTTCCTATGGAACATTTTGCTATCTCTATGTGAAGGGCTTGGTCTGCATACCTGGTAGCTAAGTATTCTCATTCCATGATGCAGTAATTTTGGTATTGTCAATGACTACTGTTTACCACTGAACCTCTCTGCAAAGCTTCAGGATCTTGGCTTGGAAGCCATCAGTCAAAAAATAATAACACAGAGCTTTGCATCTTCCGAAGAATCCTCTCAAACAAGCCAAACCAGACAGCCTCCAGCTGGTATAGGATCCTTCCAGATTCGAAGTTCAACCTTAAATGTAGTTATAAATATAAACTTTACATTGGCTTTTTGTGGTTTATGTAAGGTTTTTTCTTTTTCTTGGTTGTTCACCTTACTGAGATTTTTAAATCTACAAAACTGTGAGCAGAGAAAACTGGGTCTTTTTAGAAAATAGTTTAATTATTTTGCAGTTGATAAGTGGTCAAATTACAAGAATAGTATTTTTACCCAGAAAAAAAACCAACAAACCTTAACAAACAAACAGAAAACCCCACCCTACCATGATCTGGACAACAGAGAATGTGATATACTAATTTGTTTGATGGAAAAGTATAGATTGTGTGCTAGGATTGTTTCGGTGCTAGGCATTTTGCTAAGCCACCTGCCAGGTTAAGACACTCTAATATTGTAACCATGGTAATACTGCTGGCGTCAGCCTGAAAGACTGATTTGTGCAGCCAGTAAGGATTGGGCACCTTAATGCATTAACTGGAGCTGTTAGGAAATGTTTGGAAATAAATATGTAAAACAGGTATAAAAGGTTCTTTTAGATTGTTTAGTGTTTTGCTTCAGGCAATATTTGTTAACAGCAGGCCACCCTGTTTATAGGGCTAAGCAAACGTGGTTGCGAGCACTGAAATAGATAACAAACTGCTGGTAGATTGTGCTCTGCTGCTTTGCTTTCTGTGCTTTGATGGAAAACAACTGTTTCATTTTTAGCAGTAAAAGTGTGTTAGCCCATGCTTGTGTATCTACTGATGTAAATCTGAGACTTACAGCAGTAATTGCAGAAAATCTGAAAATCGACAAACTTGACAAGACTTGACAGGTTTAATTAAGCTCTATAAAAACGGTCAGCGAGTTGGTCAAAGTGTTGCTATCACATTTTATCCCTCTTCCCCCCATCCCTCTGTTGTTTTCCATATGCTTTTCCCACACACACATTTCCTGTCCCTCTCACATTTGCCTTTCATATGCCCCTCAGTTATGTGTTCTCCTCACACCTCTAATTTGCAGCTACACTGCTCCACAAATAATGGGTTTGTTTTTTTCCAGAGAGGTAATGATCTGATGATATATTGTCTCCAGCATCAGTGCTGACTTAATTAATTTCTACCCCTGTGTCAACACAAGTGGTGCAGAACTGCAGTATGAATCAGATAGAAAAGAGATGAACTTTAAAGTAAAAACCTTGGCACCTTTTCTCTCAAACTTCTCTTTTTTCAGCCAGGTGCCTGGTTCACATGGTAGCCCCACAAGCATAAGCATATGCAAACGCAATTAAAGGAATGCTTCAGTGAATTTTACAGAGGGTGGAACACAGTACCGATTATTTCTGATTTTGTGGCCAGAAAAGGGAAAAATATAAACTTATAAAATCTGTATTGACCAACATTGTGCCAAAAGGCAATTTCTATGAGAAGAAAAAAGGTAGTCCTTAATGAAGTCTCTGTATATTTATGTGTTGTGTTTACTTTGGTCTGTTTACTAGCAGCATTACTCCATGTAGTACTGTTTCATGACAAGAAATGATTTTAATTCATTGCATCTTATTTTACTGGTCTGAATTCCAGTTGAGACAGGTAGCCCAAATTGTTGCTCTGGGCTGTGGCCCAGTTGTTGCCAACTTTTCTCTATTCTCTCAATTTTTTGTAGTCTTCCTCTAGAACTTTTTCTTCTGATCTCTCATTTCTCTCTTTTTTCCCCGTTTGCTCGTTTTTCATGGTGAGTGCCAGTTCTCAATGGTTCACTAATTTGCCAGACAGCACTCTGCTTTCTGGAGCATATTTGTGTCCCCCAGGCTGTCAACTGTTGGATTCTGCATAAGGTTGTTGCTGAATTAGCATGTACGTTTGCCTCTGAACTGAATCAGGATTTTTTGTAGGCTGTGGAAAAAGTGAACTTATGCTTTTCTACTGAATTAAAGGAATGTCAGCTTTTAAAACAATCGTGGCAACGGGAGCCCACTTGTGGATTTGGGGCTATGCAGCTTTATCAGTCTCTGAAGCTCTTTCCTTCACTCTTACACCCCATTGTTATACAGTCTCCATTTGAAATTTCTTAGGCACTCAGAATAAATATCCAAGCGATGGAAGTTCAAAGTGTATACTTGCAAATAATGAGAAGCTGCTCAGGGCTCTAGAATTTCTGTTTCTTTTCATTCCTCATCTTTAAGAACAGCAGCATTTAACCTAAAAGTTAGCTGAAACATAGACTTGGGAAAAGAATATTTTGCTTTTAATAACTTAAAATATGTAAGACTGCTTTAAGGATGATTCTATAATTATGTAATTCCCTTCATAATTCTTCAGTTATTCAGAATATAGGGCCCAGTTCTCTATTGAAAGAAGATTAAAAACCTACTATGAAGATACGCTGATTCTTTCTCATTCTTTTGGTTTCTTGTGTTTTGCTAACGGGCAGGGAACAAGGAGCACTGAGGACAGAATAACTAAAATCAAGAGAGACAGAAAAGATACATAAATAAAAGCAGAATCAGAAGAGAAAGGAACTGAATCATTCATAAATGAAGGTCAGCAAATAGCATGCCCAGTTATTGCACACAATTGTTAGATGTGTTGATTTTGCTGCTTCTTTGAAGTTCTTAAGGATTTTAGTTATCCTTCCTGAATTGCACTGGTTTGGGCCTGCAGACTACAGGGGAAAAACAGTGGTAGGCAAAAACTTCCACATCTGAATAGGAAAGATGCATGTCACGGTATATTTTCACTGCCAGGAAATAACACAGAAACATTCTTGCCTGTTTAGTGTGTATTTGGTCACGAACACAAAGTCTACTGCTTAGCTGGAGCCTGGCATAGATTTCCAATAACTTGTTTTTTCTCAAGCACAAACATACGACAGCACTTGAGGAAAACCACAGAGTGAATCTTTTATGATCTGAAAATGATCTTTTTAGATTTCCATGAGAAAATGGTATTTATTTATTTGGTCTTTTCCTCCCACCTTGCAATTAAGTCAAGTGCTGACACAGTTGCTGGATCATTTATGCCGCAAGGTGCTCGTGTAGAGATGATGTCTTCTGGTATTGTGGATATACAAAATTAAAACTTTATGGTCTTAATAGTAATAGTAGCAAAACCAATATACAGAGTTACTACACAGCCATGTATATTGCTGCATAATAGGTAGTCACTGTTTTGTTGTGCAGCTGCACTCTCTAATCTAATCTATGTTTATAGTTAAGGTCATATTCTGTTTGTACTCTGCATGATGATGTTGTCTATGCCTGCATTGCTCTGATGGGTTGATCCATGGGCTTCCATCATCTGCAGCATTTTGGGTGTTGCTGCCTCACCCTAGAGGAATGGGCTTAGTTTTAACAAGGATATCACTGGGACTGAACAGGCAATTCTAAGGCGTTCCATCCAGCACCACACTGCAGGTATTTTATGTCACCTTGAGAGCTAGCTGACACTGTGTGAGGCACCCTCTTATATGACACCTACAACACAAAGCCTTTACCATGTCTGGGAAGGCCCTCCAAGTGTTTCCCCTAGCTTGTCTGCTCCATATGCATGCCATGACTTGACCATGCAGTCCTTCATGAGCAGTTCTGCCCAGCAGTGTCGAATAGTATCAACCTTTAACTTCTCTGAGACAAATTACGACTAATTCAGCTTGAACAGCAGGGGAAGCATGAGAAAAGCAGAAGTCTGCAGAGGGCACCAGGCATTCCCTACCTGCTCTCCTTTGTGAGGGCACTGTTGCTGCCCTGTACATTGACTATGGATATTGTATTGAGTATTGAGTATGGATAGCAGTTGGCCTTCAGCAGTGTCTCCACTGTTCCTGAGTTTTGTTCAGTTCCGTCACGTGTATCGATTTAGACATGAACTGACTGTCAATGGGACACTAATTTCTCAAAATAACAAACCACGTTCATAGCTCTGGAGTAGGAGCTCGCCCCACAAGGGGAGGCAAGACAGCAGCTGAGGGTAATAGTAAGGTAGGTAGGGCACTGATCCCACCCAGGCAGGCTCAGTCCCACAGCACCTGAGCAGGTACCATGCCAGTGAGCAGGGTCAGTCAATATTCAAGTTATGAGACATATCTGCAGTGACGAAGCAGGTGCAAGGTGAAGCCGGCAATCAGTCGTTCAAGGATCAGCAAGGCCCACGCCATGGCAGAAGGGCTTGTGTTTGTCACAGACATACCTCAGGCAAGCCTCAAGGGTGGAGGCCTGAGCTTCAATGCAGTTCCCAAGCAAAGGGCAGGAAGTCCCCACGAGGCTTCCCATAGCTCTTTCTCACACAGCTCTTTCCCCAGCAGCCTGATCTGGGGTTACAGCTGCACCACATCAGAGCTGGACTGGAGCTCAGGCAGCCAAAACCCCAAGGAGGGGTGAAGAGGCTGCAGAGCCTCTTGGTGCACTCAGAGCCTTGACAGCAGCATGCTTATTTCCAGATTTCCATCCAGTCCAGAAAGTATCAGTCTCTTAAAAGTAATCTTGTTAGAGACGAGGCACAGCTGTTCAGGGCTGGGATGTTTACTGCTGCCCGGTGAAAGTCTGCAAAGCCATATGCCGTTTGATCCTCTGCTCCCTGGCTATTTACCAATTCAATGTCCAGAGGACCAGTAGGTTGAGCTGTGCCAGAATCACTGACAAACACAAGCCCTTCTGCTGGCCCTCAAGGGGTCCCGCCAGTGTCATAATTATATGAGCTTACATTCTGCTGTACTTGGTGATCCATCGTACCCTAGTGATCACTGCAGTGGTTCTTCTGCACTGACTTTCAGACCTGAATTGTCCACCTTTTGACAAGCAGCCACCCAAACCTGGCAAAGGCATCATCATGCCATACGTAAATGCCCCTATCCTGATGTCCTGGTTTGAGTGACACAGGACTAATTTCCCTTCTAATGCTTGGGAAAAAACACAGTTTCAGAAGACTCTAATGTCTAAATTTGTAAAAATATTTACTTTATAGCCAGCTATGGTATGTGGGATTCAAGGGCTCAGTGTTTTCGAGTTAGACGGGTGCAGGGACGAGGAGGAGTGAGACCCGGGCACTTGACCCAACCTGGCCAACAGGATTATTTCATATCATGAATGTCACATTCAATATAAATTAGAAAGTTTGTTGAGGAGTTCTCTCTCTCCCTAGATGGTGATGATCCAGCGAACTTATTGCCCTGGTGCCGGACCCCTGAGCCCTTCCTCCCAAAGCCGCAGCGCTCTCAGTATCCCACATGTGCTGTTCACTGCTGGGAGTGCACAGCTTCCTGCTGATAGAATTGGCTGAGTATAATCCTTGTATATTTTATATTGGTATCAATATGGGTTCTTTAGTGTTATTAATGTTAATTATCTAGTCTGATTCTATTAAATCTGTTTATATTTTTAAGCCTTCATTTCCCTTTTTTTTTTCCTGACTCCCCTTCTGGGTGGGGAGGGGTCATCGGGTAATAGAATAATTGTCTAAATCACAATAAATTGTTGTGGGTTTCTCAGACCATAACACCTGACAACCACAGTGCCTCGGTAATTGTCTTTTGACAGCAGTGGTGCTGTCTTTGAGACTGGCACAATGCCAGCATGAACTATACTTTCGAGATCACCAGGGCCTGCCATACATTTAGTGACTTGCAGAAGAAAGTGGGAAGCACGTTCAAGCTGAAGGGTTCCAGAAGCAGGCAGTCAGATGACAAAATCAATTAGAACAGCCTGAGGAGAATGTTAGTCTTGGCCTTTAGTGGAAGTTCTCTCTCCCTGCAACATCACCTTAACTAAATGGTCTGTGGCTACAGGTGGTGGTAGTACGTCGAAACTTCGTAACTCTTAACAATTTGCAGGCTTCAAAATGTGCCTCCTGTTTGTCTCCTTCCTTCATTCTGCTCCTTCCCAAGCTTCTCTCCTTCCCCCCCGTTGAAAATTCATTACTTCTGTAATTTTCCCTTCTTCTCTTTACACTGTGAAAAGTCAATTCCTTCTGTAGATGACCTAACAGATGCCAGCTGCTTGATTGCCTTGAGACACAACAGCTCAGGCTTGGTCTCCTATCCCCAGTAAACACCTCTCCAGTGTGAAACACTTGTAGTAACCAGCCCTCCTTGCTCTTCGTCTACAGTTTAGGGAGGTTCATGATAGAAGAAGGATAAGGAAAAAGACTGAGCTCTGACCACTGTCCTCCCACTCCAGATAAAACAGAGAAAACATTCACAAGCAGCCCTGCATATTTTGGTTGAAGCGCAACAACAACGCATGCAGTAAGTCTGATCCTTCTGACTGTGGCCAAATCAGATCAGGATCTGGCCCACCACAGGACACTGAGAGACAGACGCTTTTGGTGAAACCCCAGCACGTTCTTAGAAATACAGTGACCAGAAGTGAAGGCCCTTTACCTGCAGTGTCTGACTACTTTGGGCTACAGACCCAGGGTAGGAATCATCTGCTCATGCGTTCAGTGAGAGGACCTGTTATCTTCAAATAATGTCATGAAGAAAGAGTATTATATAAAAGATGACATCAGAAACGAGACAAACCCAACATTCTTGTCCTTGTGGGGGCCTCCCATTGAACCTGGTGTTCAGGGTCTCCATCGGGCTGTTGCTGGTTTCAGCACACCAGGCTGGGGTGCATGATGCCATAACTCACGACAGGCGTTACAGGTTTCTGCTCTTGCCCATTTCAGGCAGGTGCAGTCAACAGTTTCATCTCCCCTGTTTTGTGAGCCCGCTGCTGAACCAAAGAGATTTGGGCTAGAGTTGGCAGGAGATCAAGGCAATCAGGATGAATCAAGGCATGGGTGGGAATGTGTAGGGGCTGCTGCAAAAAAACTCGCCCTGTGCTCTAGTTCTGTCTGTTCTCTGCCTCACCACTGCCCCAATGGAGGTGTTCAAATAGACCGAATATTTTAGTACCTACAATAACAGAGCATTGTGGAAATAACCTCTTTGTCATAGATTAAGTTGTTCCAGGTCACAGAGGCAGCAGTCATGATGAACTGCATTTTAGGTGTATCTTCACACGCCTGTTATCACCTGATACTCCAGAGGAGGGGCTGCCTCCCTCGGTCACTGGCTGACAGGGTGTACACGTTGTGGACTTTGTGTGAAATCACAGGATCTCGTTATCCTTTGCTAAAATAAACAACAGGCCCTAGTTGCTGCTTGTATTTAATTTCTGCTCTTAACCTCTTCCATTTCTAATAAATAAGGCAGATAAATACAGGATATGAAAGTAAAGTGAGAGTCATACAGAAATAAACAGTAATACTTTAAACTTTGCTGGTTAATAGCCTGAATGTAATAGAAAAAACCAAGTCATACTCCATAATTAAATATGGCTTCGAAGCAGAGCACTGCTGGGGTCCTTATTACTTACTTACGTCTTACATTACATTTTTGGGCACTGTTGTGTACTTATAGTTAGTGTGCCCAAGATGACATATTAAGCAATCTTTCCCCATTTACCCCCTCTACCTTTTTTAATAGCCATGTCATACTTTGAACATATATACCATCTAAAAGGTACATTTAATAGATCTAAAACTTAATGAAACAATTGTATTAATTTAAGATCTTGCTAAAACTTACATAGTTTCACGTATAGCACTTTGAGGATATAAAGTACTAAGTGTATTTTTTTTTTCTTTGAAAAAGATCAATACAGGTAATTCTGCGGTTTTCCTTGAAAGCTGAACTCCTTTGTAAAGGATGTACCAGAGAAAGTTGTTAAGTCTCATGTCCTGTTTGTAGACGATTCGGAATGCTTTTCCTGTTAAGCCTGTTACCGCTTAAAAGACTGAGAAACACATCTTCAGAGACAAATCATGGATAAATGAGTATGCTCTTCATCAGACCTGTTCACACATGAATACAGTAGCAGAACTGTCTTGTTCTGTGCAACCTGCTCTAGGTGGACCTGCTTTGGCAGGGAAATTGGACTAGATGATCTCCAAAAGTCGCTTCCAACCCTGCGGTGGGACTCAGATGCAGACCAATATGATCGTGCTGAAGCCCACTTTATTGTTTTAACAGACTCTTTTATATCTTTCTTACGAACGTGTGTCCATGTATAATTGGTTCACTCAAAGTCCAGCAGTTCATGATTGGATGACTTCCTCCTTCTTTGTTCTCTGCTGTAACTTCAGTAACTTTCCTCTGCTGGCAATCTGACAGGTCCTTAATCTTATTTAGTCCCTTCTTCTTAGGACTCTCAGGCCTCTTCAAGGATACACAGGTGTCTGCTCAAGGCTGATGTTAAGCTCACATTCTGATCCCTTGGACCAGTCGAGGTTTCCCACACAAGCCCATATCATTCTGTGATTCTGTGATTCTCGGGGCCTGGAGCACATCTGCTTCCAGGAGATCAGATGGCTGAGTCAAAGAGTTTAGCTGGCCAAGCCCAGGGGTATCTTCATTGCCAATAAGAGCTGTTGTGAAGGTAAAAGCAAGGCTTCCCTTGGAAGTTACTCCCATGGGAGTTACTTTTAAGCAGTGACTGTGTCACCAGCCCCTGCCTGGGTGACATCAAAGGTGTCACAGCTACGTCTGTGCACAGGCTACTTCCTCCATCCTGACCTGGACCCAGACCTGGCTTCCTGGCTGAGCTCGGATTTGCCTCATCCTAGTGGCCGTGCTGGGTGACTACTGGGCAGTGTCTGACCCTGGTCACTGTCTCTGGCCCTGATCCTGACCAGGACTTGCCACTCCACATCCTGGGTCGTTACGCTGAGCTTACTGCTCCTGCCTGCCATGTTACCATGCTCCACTCCTGGTTTGCCGTCACTCGAGAAGTAGCCATCCCTCCTTGCTCCACAACACTTCTCTGGAGAATAACTCGAGGCATTTATTAAAATTTAACATAGCTTATTTACACATGGAGTATTTTTAAATAGGACTGTCAACCAGTCACGCATGGGGGTGCCTTTGTACAAACCACCACAATGACTAAAAATGACTCTTTTTTTTTTTTTTTTTTTTTTTTTTTTGGCTGGTATTGACATCTTTCAAAGGTATTATAAAAAAGTGATTTTGTACCACAAATTGTCCTGAAGCTACATATGAAACTGCCTGGCAGTTCATGCTTGGCACAGGTGGCCAAGAAGGCCAACGGCATCCTGGCCTGTATCAGGAATAGTGTGGCCAGCAGGCGTAGGGAAGTCATCGTGCCTCTGTACTTGGCACTGGTGAGGCCTCATCTTGAGTACTGTGTTCAGTTCTGGGCCCCTCACTACATGAAGGGCATTTGAGCTGCTGAAGCATGTCCAGAGGAGAGCCACCAAACTGGTGAGGGGTCTAGAGAACAAGTCCTATNAAGTTGCAGCAGGGGAGGTTTAGATTAGATATTAGGAAGAATTCCTTTACTGAGAGAGTGGTCAGGCACCGGAACAGCCTGCCCAAGGAGGTTGTGGTCACCATCCCCAGAGGTATTTAAGAAACGTGTAGACATGGCTCTTCAGGGCATGCTCTAGTGCCCGAGACTCTTGGTTTGTGTCTGGGTTTGGGTGGGTGTGGTACGTAGTGTGGTTTTTTTGTTTGGGTTTTTGTTTGTTTGGTTGGTTGGTTGCTTGGTTTTCTTTTGTGGTTGGACTTGATGATCTCAAAGGTCCCTTCCAACCATGAATATTCTGTGATTCTGTGATCCTCTATCACCTTCTGTTTTACAGTGGCGCTAATTATTTACCTTGCTGCCGCACAGCTAACAGCAGCTAGAAACAGCAAAGATGGGGTAGTGCCCTCCCTGAGCAGAGAAACATGCACTAATGCAAACTTCTCATGTTCAAAAAGGATGTGTGTATATAAATATATATATATCAGCTTGCATATAATGAATTTGTTAGAACAGATGCCTGCAGACCTTTAAGAAGGACAGTGCTGGTTACTACATTCTCTTTATAGATGGTTTTTTGTCCCATGAGGTGCAACAGCTAGCCATATGCTAGCGTAAATTGCTGGTATAATTGCCTGGTCATTTCGATGAAGATTTAAGTAAGCAAAAGCTTCCACGTCTTAAAATAACATGAGGTAATGCATAAAGTCTGTAATTCGCATTATCTTCTCCTAGATCATACTCCATCCCTTACTAATTGGCTCTACAGGCACCCCTTTTTGAGTTACAATTATGTTTACAACCTTTTCTTGATAATCTAATGTGCAGCCAGGTCAGACTCCAAATGCAAGGTGCTTTTATTCCCATGTCTTTTGCATAATACGTGGCACTACGCTTCCACCGGTCTGCCGGTGCTTTTCCATGTCAGCAGCTGCTACCGTTGTTCAATGTGCAATAAGGGTGTGACTTGGTCACTAATATTTCAGCATGGCTCTTCTGCTTAACTTTAGGGTAACCCTCAGCAGTAATTTAAGAGCTTATTTGGGACAGACATACAATGGGACTACTTCAGGGCTCTCCTTGACATTATTCCTTTGGAAGCTCATATTCGCTCAGGTTCTTGTCATGATACGGGACTGCACAACCTTTGGAAATCCAAACAAGTCACATGGTTATTCAATCCATGAACTATATGCCTGGCAGGGTTGGCTCAGTGCACTGAACTCCGTGTAGATGGCTCTGGTGATTGCTTTCTAGGAGCTTGCATCAAAAGTGCATTGTTGCACTTTCCCAATAATGCTCTCTCTGCTCTCTTTTTTTTTTTAATGACCAGCATGAGGATTAAATCTTTCCCAAGTGCAATACTTGTTGTTTAGATTTTGCTGGCAGAGAGATGACGTGTCAGTCTTTTAAGTGGAAATTTATTATTTTAGGGCTAGAGTACGTTCTTTCTGTTAAGACTCCAGATCAGAAAAGCTTCAAGGGTTATTACACGGGTATCACAAGAAATTGCTCAGGATAATCTGAACAATATAGGCTTTGTTTCCTTATTCTGTGGCAAGTTTTCTACAACTATTGATTTTAGAAAAGATGTGTAACTTTTTGAATAACAGCAGCCACATGGGACACCATACGAACTCGTGACAAAACCTTTGTCATAGAGCATATAATATATATAATGTGGAAGAGACTACAATGAATAAATAGGCCACAGCAGGAGAAGAAAAAAAAAAATAGTGCCAGCCAGCATAGCAGGTCACAGCTTGTCATGTGTAAAACTTCTGATGATTTCCACTCAGTATAGCAAATACAGGTTTTCAGGCAGCTTAAAAAAAAAAAAAAAGGAAAACAAAAAGCTGTTCTGAAGTTGCTGCATGAAAATTGGGATGTCCCAAGAATGAGAATGATCCACAAAGTGCATCTTTGACAGGTACACAGACCAGGTAGGTTTGAAACCTTGAAACCTCGGTGCAGTAAAAGAAAATCAACTTTTGGCACCGAGGGGTTACAGAAGTTGCTGGATGTGACTGACTAATGTGAATCCTTGGTCTTCTGGAAGGCAGCTGTCCTCACCTGCAGGCAGAAACCGAGTGCCAAAGCTCAGGTAGGCATTTTCTTAACTCCTGTCCCGCTCATGTCTACCTTCTGGCACTGTCTGTGACTGCTAGAGCACAGAGGAAAGGGGAAGATGTCACTCCATCCAATGTTGCTGACGCCTGAGGTAACTGGGCACTTAATAACGACATGGTGCCATTCTTTTAAAGTACAATTCCCATTAGAAAGGCAGATGACAAACCCGCATGCTTATGTCAGCGATTCTGGGGCTGCGTTGTGGGGCAAAGCATTAAAAAAAGAAAAACACATTCAAGAAACACCGGAACGTCTTGTCAATCTAAAGGCAAAAATCCCACCCCTTCTCATCCACAACGACCACTTTGAGGGGAAGGAGGAGACCCTTTTCCCACACAACGTTATCAGCAATAATTTAGAGATGAAACGCGTTTAAAATAAACTCTTCCCGCTACCACAAGGAGACAGGCCGCCGGCCACCGCCGAAATGGCCGCGGCCCCGGAGAGGGCTGTGCGAGGGAGGCCCTCCGCAGCGGGGCCGGGCCGGGCCGGGCCGGGCCGGGCCTGAGGGAGCCGGGAGGCCGCAGACAGCAGGCAGGCAGCAGGCAGGGCCCGCTCTCCGCCGCCTCCCAGCCCCACGGCGCCTCCTCCTCCTCTGCCCTCACTCCTTCCCTTCTCCGCCATGGCGGCAGCGGCTTCCAGGCAGGCAGCGGGACGCCCTCCTCCCCCGCCGCCACCTCCTCCTCCTCCTCCTTCATCCCCGTAGCAGCCGGTCGCGGGCTTTGTTCGTCTCTGCCTGCGCCGCCTCCGCCCCTTCCTTCCCGCTGCTCCCCTCCCTCACCGGAGAGCTGGCCGGGCTGAGTACCCCGGTAGAGGGCCGAGGGAACGAGCGGGCCCCGCGTCCCTCCTTCCAGCGCCGGGGCTCCCCCGCAGCGCCCGGCGGCCCCCGCGCCGGCCCGGCCCCGCCCCGGCGGCCCTAAGTTCCGTGGGTGAGGGGCGGCAGGAGGCGCCATGGCCGACAGGACGAGGGCGGCGCTCTCCGAGTCGGGCTGGTAAGTGGGGGGCGACCTCGGCTGCATCACGGCCTTCCTCTGCCGATGGGGCCGGGCCTCGCCGGGGCCCTGTCGCCACCCCCTGGGGGAGCGGGCCGGGGCTGGGGGCGAATAACTCCCAGCGGCGCTGCGGGGTGCGGGGGGGCTCCTTCTGTTCCTGAAGCGTGCAGCAGTGAGGGGAGAGCCCACTCCGAGCTCCGGCCTGGAGGCAGTGGCCTCGGGAAGGGGGTGCCGCCCCCCGCGCTGGGCTTGCGGCCTGTCTCTGGAGCGGGGAGCAGCTCTCGTTCCCCCCACCTCGGTGGCCCCGGGGGAAGGGACGTTCCCCGGGGCCGTGAGCCTCCACGGGGGCCTGAGAGGGCCGGTGGGCCTGAGGGGCGGCGGGGGCCGCGCTGCGGCCTGCCTGCCTTCCCCCTCGCCTGCCTGCCTTCCCCCGAGGCCTGCCTCGGCGGGTATCGAGTGCCAAGGAGGCCTGGCGCTTGCCGATAGCGTTACTGTTTTTGATGACACCACGCTCCCTCTCAGCAAGGAAGCTAAGGTGGAAAAAGTGGAGTTGAAGTAGGGTAGGTTCGCACGTGAGGCTTGAACCTAGGTTTTGGTGTTTTCGAGCCATTCCTGACCGTTGGGCAGGCAGGATCTGCTTTGGAACAGTGTGTTTCAATGACTTGTGCTTTTATTGCAAACTCTGCTTCTCATTTGCTAGCCTAGAGGTGTTTTGGCACTGTTGACTACAAGTTATTTTTTATTATTTTTTTTTAAATTGATCACAGTAATTTGCTTATTAGCCAACACTTCATGCTTTTTCCTTAACTACTTACAAGTCTTTCACCAAAACAAAAGCTCAGTTACTACCTACCAAAACACTAAGTGACTTACTTTGCTTGTAATTGCGAAAAATTACTAAAAGTACAAGAAGCATTGTTATTTCCAGTGGCATTTTGGGGACGTTTCTGTTCTGCTGTTTAACTTAGTGGTTCTCCTGGACTGTGATTTCATGTGTGCCTAAATTGTAAAAGCTTAGAACAAATGTCATATGGTTTAGAATAGAATAGAATATTTCAGTCAGAAGGGACCTACGATGATCATCTAGTCCAACTGCCTGACCAATTCAGGGTGATTGAAGCATGTTGTCCAAGTACCTCTTAAACACTGACAGACTTGAGGCACCAACCACCGCTGTAGAAGGCTCTTCCAGTGTTTGACCACCTTCTTGGTAAAGAAATGCTTCCTGGTGACCAGTCTAAACCTCTCCCGGAGCAGCTTTGAACCATTCCCACATGTCCTGTTACTGGATCCCAGGGAGAAGAGCTCAGGACCTCCCTCTCTACTTCCCCTGCTCAGGAAGCTGTAGAGAGCAATGATGTGGCCCCTCAGCCTCCTTTCCTCCTAACTAGACAGGCCCGAAGTCCTTAGTCGCTCCTCATAGGACGTTCCTTCACCAGCTCTATTGCCTTTCTCTGGAAGCATTCAAGGACCTTCACATCCTTAAATTGTGCTCACAGTACTCAAGGTGAGGCTACACCAATGCTAAATGCAGAGGGATAATGACCTCTTCTGACCAGCTGGTTATACTGTGTTTGATAACGTACAGAGGTACAGCATTTACCTAGCTTTTCTAGCATTACTTTGCGGTAATACTAACCAAATTGAGAAAGTTAGTGCCTTTAGGTTTGCTTCTTGGATAAGTATCATATGTGTCAAAAATACTGTTCTAAGCGGTTCCAGAGTGTGCAGTCCTGTGATTCCTGCCTGTCAGTGAATTGAAAGAATCATAACTATTTCTCCTAATTTTCGTAAATTTTGCTTATTTAGAGGGAAGTTTTGACTGTCACTGGAAACTCACCCTCATCTTCTTTTCCATGTTTCCTCCTCTTACAAAAGGAGAAAGGTTTCCATAGAAGTGCATAGAAGTGATTTTTATTTTCTTGGTTTTCTTTTTTTTCTTTCTTTATATTTTATTTTCTATTGCATATTCAAAATTTTATCACACAGTTGACAATTCTTAGTTGTTTTACTACTATGTCAGTTGAATGGTTGCCATTGGTAAATGGCTTTCAGGTTTTGGCAGTACGAATATGAGGCGCCTCTGAAATGATCTGTTACTCCGCGATGTTTGTTTCTCTCCTTGGGGGCATATACTCTTGAATGGCTATAAACACTTGTTATTTTTGCAGTACCGCAGGGTGTGAGCCAAAGACTGAAAGATGGTTGAGCGAGTAATGGCCTGACTATCGGCTCCACTGGAATTATGCCTTGACCTGGTTGCATTTGGAAGGGTAGCATGAAAGAGGGGAAAAAGAAGGCACATGCTTTTGAGAGATGTGAGGTGGAGTGGAAAAAGAAATAATGCTTCTGAAATCTCATTTAGTTATGTGTGCGTACACGTTGAAAAAAAAAAAAAAAAACAGCCTAGGCAGCCATGCAAAATAAGTGTTCTGCTGTTGCTCTTATGCTTGTGACTTTTCTTATATTATTATTAGATCTTAAGGTTATTTAACACATGTATGAGTAAGCCTTCACTGGTATTTAATATAGTATATTTCTGACTATGCTTGGTAGTTAAATCGTGTTCTGTACCAAATTAGTTGCTACTGTTGCTGTCACCTCATGTCAAAATGGTAAGTTTTCTAGTACAAAAATTAAGCTGAGTTTATATATTAAAGTCCATCCCCACTTATACTACAGAAGCGCAGCTTGGTGTTTCAAACCAAGTAAGAAACTCTTGTTCTTCCAGAGTTGCAAATCTGCTAACTTGTAAGATACTGCCTGTACTGATTGGATTTTACTGTAACTTTCTTAAATCCGTGAAGGTAAGAACAGTTAATATAGATGTTTGTTTATGTGAGTTTTTGCATTTTATTTTTTTTTAATGATTCTGAATACAAAGTGAAGCAGTAACACGGTGTAGTTAGTATAGTATAGCAGTCATACGTATATATGCATATTTTTCCAACTAGGTATTGTAAGAGAGTAATTCCTTGTAAAATTGCCTGGATATTTGTAATATTTACCTTTTAAGCTTGTTTCGATGTATCGGTTAGGTTTTTATCAGCTTTTGAAACATGAAGTAGACCTACCTAGGAAATGTAACAGTTGTAGCTAAAGCTGAGAATCTTTTCTTTTTTGATGGTGATGATTTGTGAAAATGGGTGAAAGACCCCTGTAGTTTGTGTGCAGAATTGTAGTTTTCTCTGAAGAGACGTCCTTGCAGCTCTCTTCAAAAGTATGCTTTTTTTGAGGCTAATTCTTTTCATTATGCACTACGCTGTGCCTTGGAATGAGATGTTGGCTCTGACTTCAGCGATGAGATAAGGTGTGTTTGTATTACGTTGCAGTGAAAAAGGTATCCTGTCTTGGAACAGAAGTTCTGTGTTACCTTTGTGTTTAATTACCAGACACTTATGAGAAGGAAGTCTAAGGGGCAGAGAGATTTACCTTTTTGTATTGTTATGGTTACATTAATGAATTTTGGAACCCGTTTTCCAGTGTTTCCCATTAAAATATAGACCTTCATGGAACCTGAGTTATTGAATCTAGCCTTCTTGATAGAAGTGAAGTCCAGAAGGACTGCGTAACGCACCCTCCCGTGTAAAGAATGAATTGCATAACACTTCTTGCTGGCTTAGAACAGATTTTTTTTTTTTTTTTTTTTTTGAGGTCTCCCAGATGGCATTTCTCAAGAGAATATGACAAGCCAGGGCTTCTTCGGTGTCCTAGATCCTTGCAGAACTTGGGAATTTATTCCATGGAAATGCCTATACATTGTCAAAAAAGTGTTCTACAGATGGTTAAGCCTGTGGTCCCACAGATCTTGGGTCTGGTGACAGATTGATCTCTGAGTGTGGGAAAGCAAAGCATGCAAACTGGGTGACTGAAGAATTTTTTAGTACAACTAAATGTACACGTGAGTCCCTTGTCAAGTACTAAAGATTTTTTTCATTGTAGTATATGATGCCATAAAAACTAGTAAGTCTGCGACAAAAATTTATAGACTTGTAAAACTTCACATATTTTGAAGATTATGCAAACAGTATTCCAACTATGAAAAGATATTCCCAGAGGTGAAGAAGAATTGGAATTGTACTGGTTGTCTGGAAACAAAAGAATGGTGTTTAGTAATCTGTGAGAAATGTAATTGGTTCAATGTAATTTTAGATTTATATACTTTGTAGGTGAAAGCTGTGTAGTTGGTGTATACCAAACTATTTAAAACTGAATTTTGGGTATTTCAGCAAGTAATGTGCTGCATGCTGGATAACTTTGGATTTGAGATTGGTCTGTTGAAACTCGGTCTTTGAGGGGCTGGTCATGTCATGTGATCCAAGCTCTAAAGCAAAAGCAGGTGCGTGCCTGGAAACATGGGGAAGTGCTCAGAGGGGTGAATCTAACACCTCTTCCCAAAAGTGCAGCAGGAATTTGGCAAAGTAGTCAGTTCCAGGATCCTGCAAGATGATCTGCTTTACCTGTGCGTTATTCTGCTGTTCCACTGAAATGTCTTTGGAAAGCTTGGCTGAAACTGGTCCCTGCATACAGAGCAAGCCCAGGCTAGATACAAGATGTTCCTTAGGGACAGGGATAACACAGTGATTCAGAGGAGGCGTGTGTCTGTTTTCAGGTTCTTGATACTCCTTTTGTGATATATGTGTGTGTTTTGTGAAGTCTGGTTGGTGCTGTGAAATCTCAGAGCTCAAGTGCAAAACAAAATGCTACATCAATGCATTTTTTTTTGTTTGTTTGTTCAGGTGTGTCCCTTACTGACTGCTCTGATCAGTTTGCATTCTTGGTGGATCATGAATAATGGGTAGCTAGAACCTGAATTCTTTATGTCATTTTCACTGGAGCAGAAAAGGTCCAATGTTTTACCTTCTGTTAAGGGAAACAAGCCCAAGAAACAAATACAGATAGTTTTGGGTTTTTTTTTTTTTTTTTTGGAAAGATGGTGCTAGATGGTAACAAATGACTCGGACCAGGTAGAATCATCCCAGCTTTCACAAGAAATTGATTCAGGGCTATAATTAATAGTTAAAAAGGTGCAAAGAAGGATAGCTAAAATAAGGAGATGGAAGATGGTAGGGGATTTATGGCTTTAAGCTGGAGGGGACCAGATTTAGGTTGGAGATGAGGAGAAAGTTCTTTACTGTGAGGGTGGTGGAGCACTGGAACAGGTTGCCCAGGGAGGTGGTTGAGGCCCCATCCCTGGAGGTATTCAAGGTGGGGCTCGATGAGGCCCTGGGCAACCTGATCTAGTTGGGGGTGTCCCTGCTGGCTGTGGGGAGGTCGAACTAGATGATCTTTGGAGGTCCCTTCTGGCCTGGACAATTCTATGATTCTATGACTAACATGTTTGAAGACCCTCAACTTGCAGAAGAGAAAACGGAAGTGAGTATTTTGGTTTATGTAATCTGCAGGCAATATGTAAGATGAACATATAACTCTTACTCACTGAATCCTGCAGAACTATTGCTTACTGAATGCTGCAACACTAGAATTAGAGAGCACTTACCAAAGCTAGTGGCAGAGTGGTTTGAAAATAGGTAAAATATTTGACCACAGGTTTCAATCAAATCCTGGCCTGGAAAGGATAAAAGGTTATCCTGTGGATTAGTACAGTTGGATAAAAAAATGAGAAACCAGATAAATACATGATTCCTTCAAGATGGAAAAAACATTACCAGTAGATTTCTGCTGGGGTCTAGGGGTTTATCATATTAAAAAATGGTCTTAAGGACTGATAGTGTTGTGGCACCATAGCAGTTTGTTGATATATGGGGATTGATGAAATCTAAACTGACTGTGTATTTGCAGGAAAATCGTATGGTACCATTGCCCAGTGACTTCACATGCAAATGTAGTTCAGTTTTGATGAATGGCAAATGATGCTTGTGCAGGGAAAAATAATGCAAACCAATCTACACAGTGATGAGCTCGAAATTCACTAATGTTACTTATTCAGAGAATGACGGTGGTCAGAAAGCTATTGGGAATTGTTCAAAAGGAATAAAATATTTCTTTGGCCGTTACGTATATGAATGGTATGTCCAAATCATTAACAGTATTGCATTAATGTAGTCACCCCCGTACAACAAAGCTTTCTTAGACAGTGAAAAAGTGGATGAGGGGTGTGGAAGATCTCCTGTGCTGGGAAGATGAAGATCTTTGTTCTGGAAAATGGAACAATAAGGGGAGAGGTGATAGAGGTCTATAAAATCCGTAGATCATACAGAAATGATGAATAGAAAGCAAGAATAGCTATTTTTCTTAAGACAAGAATTAGGCCACACAGTAAATTATAGCTGCTACTATGATGAAAACTAAAGTAGCTTTTCAAGCAATGTGTAATTAAATTGTGGATCTTAATTGCTACATGATGTTGCGGAGCAGAAAAATGTAAGTGGGTTAAAATCATAATTAGGCAAAATCAGGTAGGGACAGATGCACTGAATACTGAACTCTGCAGTGGAGTTGGACTATCAACTCTAAAATGGTTGAAAGCTAGGAATTATTTCAGAACCTTCTAGATACTTGGTGTGTTTCACATTCTTTACCTGAATTGTCTGCTTCTGGCCGCCCTTCAGATAAAGGAACTGTGATAGATAAACCCAGACTGCATAAGTAAAAGCACCATTTATATTCTTACTTCTATGTTGTAGGTAAGTGGTGTCACACTGTAGTTCTGCTGGAGAAAGGGTTTTCTCCTCTTGATTGGAGGTGGGGGAAGAGGGACTGGGAATTCGGAGAGAAACGGACAGAACTGTTGGAAACAGGACAGAGAGAAAAGACAAAGCAAGTGTGACGGTCCCCTATGCACTCAGTCTCACCTGTGATTTTTCACTGCCTTATTGCAACTCAGCCTCCAGGTTTTCATTAGTTGCTGAGAGAAACTTTCCATCTCTGGGCTTGTTATGCCAGATCTCAAATTGATTTATGCATCATCTTTGGGGACACAGGCTTCACCTGCTGGTTTCTCTGAAAAATCTGCTAGGAAGCTGAAGCACTAGTGTAAGATGGACTTGATTGATAGATTTGTTGCAACTTAAAGTGAAGATGTTGCTACTGTGAACCCTTTAGTTAACAAAAGGGAAAAAAAAAAAAAAGGAAAGAAGAAAGCTTAGTCTGCTTGTAACACACCTAAAGCTGGAAGTCCTTTAAATTGTTACAGGCCTTTTTTTAACACCCACCTTTTCAGTGGCCTTACTTTTCTCGCTACAGTGTGTTTCAGGTTGATTCTCTCCAATCAATGAGTTCTGTAGGAGTGTGTAGGCTTTCCATAACTAGTCTCTTTTTTGGAGTCCTTGGAGATCACAGATGTATTGAGTCTTGTTTCAGAAATTATTTACTTAGCTTTATAACTCATAGGCTTTGCCATCTTTTTGAGACACTGATACTTTATTGGGACAAGTGTCACTTAATGTCTTTGACTCGATGACGTACTCGTTTCCTTTTTCTGCCTCTTTTTGTCCCCATGGTCTTTGACCTCATATTGAACAGTACATGTTATCTCTGAGATGGCAATGTCTTCTGAGTTCTGTAACATTTTCTATCAATTTGTCTATTGGTAGACTAGTGGATATCATCACCTAAACAAGGTGAATGGGTAGAGCTTGTTACACAATTGTGATTTACCACTTTAGGTTGATTTCCCTGTTCCGTCCCACAAATTTTGCTTCTAAGTGTAGTGTAAGTGGAGAACGTAAAAAGGTGATCTTGGTAGGTATTTGAGACAAGGACTTGGGCAGGATGGAATAGCAACATGCTTGATCGTGATTTGCCTTTCCAACAAACCCAACTGAACTTCCCAATGGAAGAGTGTGTTAACTAAAGCAGCAGTGTGTTTAGGAAGTCTATGTTTTCTTGATGGCCGGTATCTCTTAGGATTTGAGCAAAAGTAAAAGTAGGTGTGTTTTAAACTTGTATGTTCCTGGAGACTTAAGTTATTAGCGAGAAAGCCTCCTGAGGCGTTTGGAGTAGATGCTGGATATAGATGAGCCAGGTCTCAGGAGAAAGCCCTTTGCAAGCATTTTGCTTTCTGAAGTCACGACTCTTGAGACACATGTTTTTTTTTTTTTTCTCTCTTCAGTCTCTGTGTGCTCACACTCCTTAGACCCTGAAACCCTGGGCAACGAGCTGGTGGGAGGGTAGCTGGTGATTTTGGAGTGAGGTGCAGTTGTCATTGTGGTGGGTTGAACTTGGCTGAACACCAGGTGCTCACCAAGCCATTCTAGCACTCCCCTCCTTAGCAGGATTGGTGGGGAGAGAGAAAGTAAGATGGAAAAAAACCCCCACGTTCACAGGTCAAGATAAAGAAAGTTTGATAAAGCAAAACTGAAGGCCATGTGCAGAAGCAAAGGAGAACAGAAGATAGTTCTCTGCTTCCCATCAGCAGGCGGTGTCCAGGAAGTAGGGCTTCTGTAAGTGTAGTGGTTGCTCTGGAAGACAAACATTGTAATTAACGAATGCCCCCTCTTCTTCCTCCTTACTCCTAGCTTTTATTGCGAAGCAGACATCATATGGTATGGACCCTTTGGTCAGTTTGGGTCAGCTGTCCTGGCTATGTCCCTTCCTAAGATCTTGTCCACCCCCAGACTGCTGGTGGGGAGGGGGGAATGTTGGAGAGACAGCACTGATGCTGTGGGAGCAATGGCTCAGCAATAGCCAAAACACTGGTGTTATCAACACCTTTCCAGCTATGGATACAAAGCACAGCACTGTATGGGCTGCTACAGGGGAAAATCAACTCTGCCTCAGCCGGACCCAATACAGGCATTCATAGTGACATTCAGCAGGTCTGTATGTGTGCATATTTTACTTAAGTATTACTGCTGGATAAAATACATCTTAGTGTAAATAGTGTATCTAGGAGTATGTAGAAGTATGAAACTGTCCTAAAGCTTAACTTAAATAGAATTACGCTTAGAAATGTTGGATTTTAAACATTATATATGTTGGTTAATTTTTTATAGATTGCTTATTATGTGACGGTCATGACAATATAATTAAAATAAATTAAAGACTGATTCTCCAAGATGTGTGTATTGTTCGTATTTCCAGGAGTAGTACATTTTCTACTTCTTCAGAGCAAAAGGAGGATATTTGATTCCAATAACAAAAATTCTAATACACCTGACAGAAAGAAGGAAAGGCTGTCTGGGGGATAAATGGTATATGAGTGTTTCTAAACACGTTTCGTGTACTTAATGTAATGCATGGTTGTGAGGTGTCATGATTTAGGAAGACTGGACAGATGTAGGAGTGGTGTCCAGCCTTTGTGCTGCTTTGCACATTTAAGGAAAAAGTAAGTTACTGGTTTAAATAATCTCTGTAACGCTGGTAAGTAATTGAAGCATGATGGGCATTCTTGCTTTGGTGTCATTGTGAGCCCTTCTCTTTGAGAAACGCAGCATAGATATTAGAAATGGGAGTGATGGCAATAACTGACAGCAAGCAAAGGGCTTGCTCTGATTTAAGAGAACAGACTGCTGAAAACTCTTCTTTCTCAGAGAGCGCTCTCTGGGGACCGTGGTCCAGACTGGCTTTTTCTTTCCTGTTGTTTGTCTCGTAGTGCTTCAGGAATGGCTAGAAGCTTCTTTGTCTTGTCTGAAAAAGGGCTGTTGAGGAAAGCCAGAGGAAAAAATGCCGTGTGTGTTCAGACAGCTTCAAGATACTCTCAGTGGCGTGGCAGCTGTGTCCTTGGCATGGCCCCAACGTTTTCCTGGGGTAATGTGAGTGAGAAACAGTATTCACAGCTTCTATCTGAGCAAAAAAAAATTAAATATAATGAATTCCATTAGGTGAAGAAAGAAAACCCACTTCATTGTTGTGACATTGTATGTCAAATTGCTGTGGCCTGTTAAAGATCACATGAAGTAGCAAATCCTCTCTAGGAGCAAAGAGTGCAAGGACTCTCTTGCCCAGTGCTTTCTGACTGCAGGGACTGTTTCTAGCATCTGCTGTGTTGCAGCAGTGCTGCTTGCTGAAAGCTTATCTTATCAAAGTTTGGAGTTAGTGAGGTTATCTTGAGCGCATCTCTGTGTTTTACCTGGAAAAGTTTGACATTTTTACATCGCAGCTATTGCTGCTAGATAACACTGTGTGTACTTATCACTGAATCTCTTCTGTTAAGTGGTTGTAGAGACTCATGTTATGGTTTTTTTTTTTTTTGTGCAATCTGCTGAAGTTTCACTTTGTTATGTTTTTTTACTCTTGTAAAATGCAGTATGTTATCTCAATATATAGATACTTATTTAGATGTGAATCAGAATATACCATTAAAACACAGGCCAAAAGTGCACGTTATCCAGGACCCTTACCAAGTGCATTAATAACATTATTTTCCCATTTAATGAAGATATGAAATCACTTATTTAGCACTGATATTGGCAGCAGTATACCGAATGGGGAAGAATCAACTTTCAACAGCTAGATCATCTTGTTATGTAGTATTGCTTGATAGAATGATAGAAATAGAAATTACCATTTATGATGGAGGTACATTTACACTTCCTTCTTTTGGTTGATGCTACTGTGATTACTGTTAGGGTCGTTGTACAGTGGGAGTGGGGGAGACTTTAAAAGGCATCAGGACATTTAAGTTTACTAGGATGTTCCAAATACATACTTTTTGTTGTTGTTGTTTTATTTGTTAAACTGTGATCCTGTATCAAAGACATTGTTAAATACAATGCAGAGATGTTGAATTCTAGATTACTTTTTGGAATGGTAACACTAATGAAGCATTACATTTTCCAATTTCTTAGAACACTTCCTGGTTTATAGTTGAAAGTGTTTGCAAGTGCTGAGGTTTCCATTTCACTGCTGTTTGGAGGAGAGTGTGAGGGGGGGGAAAATGTCAGTGAAGGACTGAAGAGAAGAAGGTGGGTGATTTTCAAGGGTCTGGTTCTGATTGTGCAGAGTAGTGATTTCTGAATGAGGCATATTTTGTGTTGAAGCGATGAGCTGCTAAGGAATGCTGAGAGGATCCTTATGGAAAAGATATGATCCATCAAGCTGCTTTTTGTTGAAAATGGAATGTGTAATGAGCACAGTTGTGATTCTTAGTTTAAAAAACTTACTTAGGGTTGTGTTTTTTAATTCAGATCTAACATATGTATACATCTGTGTAATACATCCGTAGTCATTGACAGGCTTGAGAGTTGCTGTTCAGCTAGTCCGAGAAACATCTTGGAGATTCTGCCTTGTGGCAAGTACTTCTCAAATTCATTTGCAACTTTTCACTTGACTGCTATCTGCAGTTTTATTTATTTTTGATAGATAATAATATAAAATTTGTTTGTAATTATGAAAATCAAAGTAAATGAAGTGAATACATCAATGCATATACTTAATATCTTAAGCTAAACTAGTTTGAGTTTAATAATTACAATTGTTTTTGACTACGTAGCATATAATGATTTCATACCATTTTTGTGGTGTTACAGAAAGTTAAGCATGTAACAGTTTTTATTTTATTTTTGTTTTCCATGGCTGGTGAAGTTTCTTACTGTCAAATTGGCCTGAAACTTTTCTTGCATACACTTCAGAATTTCGTTTTGAAGGATTGGCTAAACTGGAGAAAATCATTGTGTAATGAGCAAATGAGGAAACAAGATCTTGGAGCGTTTTTTATGCTTGAGGTGTTGAGTTTTGTTAATCCATGGAGTTTTAACCTTGACAGATACCTATTATCGAAATTCATGATTGATGCTTGTTATGATCTTGGACACTTAGGCAAAAGGATTCTCCACTGTGGGGTTTTTGAGATGGAAAAAGATTTCCTTGGACAATGCTGCTAAGGGTTTACCAGCGTGTAATTTTATTTAAGTTTGGGAATGGGGAAGAGAAGGGGAGAGGAAACATTTTTCTAATAATTTTATTGCTCACCGTGTTTTCTGTTTTCTTTGTTTGTATTTCAGTTCCTAACCTAGCCATGTCACCATATGATAATAACATGAAGAGATGGGAAAAACTTGATTTTTGTCTAGTATAGTAATTGCTGTTATGTTCTAGCTGTGATCATACTTTCTTTATGCGATAACACTAGATAGATGAACTTACTGCTTTGTAGCTGCAGAATTCTACTCTTAAATAATTCAATTTTCCAGTTTCTCCTTTAGGTTTGAGTTTGCAATTTTTTTGTTTTGTTTTCTGTGCAGAAAAATTACTGTATTCCGTTGTTGTTTGATTCTTAAGTTAATAATGTATTTTTTATCTTCTTTTTATCTCCCAATAACTGTAATAACTTCTCCGCTCCTTCCCCCCTTCTTCCTCCCCGAGTTATTGGCTGATGACAAAAAAGTAGTTTTTTGTCGGATTGAATTGTTTCTGTGACTGACTTAAGAGGGAAGGGACGTGAAAGGTTGAGTTAGAGCATCATGTAAAAAAAGCAGAGAGAATAAAGACTATATGTTGCTCTCCTGTTACACATCAGGTGGCTGGGAGCTTAGATGAATGTCTTGAGTATTAGAGCCCTTATTTTAGATCCTTCCTCTTCCTGAGCCCACAATGCTAAAATACTAAATTGAAAATTTAGTATTTTATGAAATGCTGAGAATAGGAAAATAAAGCCTAGTAGTGAAGGAACTACTTCAACACCTGATTTTTACCTGTTGTTTCAAAGGCCGTTTAAGTAAACTGTATGAAAGGGAACATCATTTGGTGTCTTACCATGTTTCTTTTTTGTGCTTGCTTTGTAGCAGTGAAGTACAATGACAGGCTTTCTTTTGTGCAAACTGTTTTTTTTTAATTTTTACAAACTTTAAAAAAGTGTTTAATATAGTAAAACTTTTCCTGCTATAGCTACAAGCATTTTAATAAAAAATACTACCAGTTAGGAAAAGTATGCTCCTGGTTGCATGTTCAGGCAGTACTTAGGATCATAGAATCGTCCAGGCCAGAAGGGACCTCCAGAGGTCATCTAGTCCGACCTCCCCGGAGCCAGCAGGGACACCCCCAACTAGACCAAGTTGCCCAGGGCCTCATTGAGCCTCACCTTGAATATCTCCAGGGATGGGGNTGTCTTTCCTATATTGAGGGCTCCAGACCTGCACACAATACTCCAGGTGAGGTCTCACCAGATCAGAGTAAAGCGGAAGAATCACCTCTCTGGACCTGCTAGCAATGCATCTTTTGATGCAGCCCAGGACGCGATTGGCCTTCTGGGCTGGAAGTGCACACTGCCTGCTCATGTCCAGCTTCTAATCCACCAGCACCTCAAAGTCCCTTTCCTCAGGGATACTTTCTAATACCTCACCCCCTAGTCTGTGCTGATGGCGAGGACCGTTCCAGCCCAGGTGCAGAACCTTGCACTTGTTCTTGTTGAACCTCATGAGGTTCACCTGGGCCCACCTCTCTTGCCTGTCCAGGTCCCTCTGGATGACATCCCATTCCTCTGGTGTATCGACAGCACCACACAGCTTGGTGTCGTCTGCAAACTTGCTGATGGTGCCTTTAATCCCTCTGTCTATATCATTGATAAAAATGTTACTTACGGATACCTAACTTGGTTTTGGAGTGGTTTGGTTGATCAACTTCATCTATTTTACAGACCTATACTTGTCTGTAGGTCAGTGGTTGAGAGTGAGTTCTGTAGCTCATGTGCAGTTGATGAACTGTAACTTGGAAGTAATTCTTGGAAGCCTTTTAACAGATGCAGTAGTATTTTTTTAGCTTTAGAATATATAACTCTCTGTAGCTGTAGAGCTTTTCAGATTAATTGTAAATACATCTTAGTTCTAGTGGATGTTCTTTTACATTGCAAGAGTGTGCATGCCTTCACACTGCTTATTTTGAGTGATTTTTTTTGTAAATATGCTATAAATCTAGTTTTAAATGTCTGTGGAAATGGCTATTTTTACCATAAAGTAGAACAAAAAGAAACCTGCCACTTCTGCAAGGTTGAAAATAACTTCTCTCTATGCAGGAAAAACTTGTTGTGCTGAGTTAAAATTATGCAAGTAGTAATAGGGATATGTGTATTTTAAGCATTGATGACCACAGCTGTAAAAAGTATTTTATGCTTGGTGTTTTCAGTTATAACATATACTTCTTTAATAGCAAGTACTCATCTTTCATCCTTGTCTTCTGAGCAGGTTGTAGTTTCTTTTTGTTTGGTGGGGGTTTTTTTGTCAATTTTGATATGTGGGATGGAGCGATGTGTGTGGGATGTCTTCTAAAGTTATGTGTCTTTTAGTGAGAGTACTAGAACTGATTCTTTAAGAACAGTACCCACTACAGCAGCTATTCTTGGGGACTTTGTGATGGTGATAAAATTCTGTTTTATGTATTTCAAATAAATCCAGAGGGATTTGCTTAGCATCTTGCTTTGTGAGTCAGCAAACACTGGGGATGTTAAGCTTCTATTACTTCTGAAATTAATACAAAATGTCTAGAAGCAGATGTAGTCCAGGTCTTTGACACTGATACGGAAGACATGCTTTAATAACAAAATACCAATTAATAATGTTTCCAAGTTTCATTTTGTAGTTTTATGGTTCAGTGCTGTTTCTGGGTGGTAATAAAGTGAGATTTTTACAGCGTGAATTGAGAAATACTAATAGTCTCCTTCATGAGTACAGCTAAATAAGGTGATTAAAAATGATCAAATTTATACTTGATCTACTAAAGATAAAGCTTTTTGTTATTTATATGTATGAATATGATACGTTATGTATTCCAGTCTCAATTAGTCAATGTTTAAGTATCCTTACTGGAAAAAAATGCACAAAACATCCCTTTGAGAAAGCATTTTTGGGAATTAATTTTTATAAAGATGCCAAGTTTTGCTTTGTTTTGTGATACTCAAAATGTCATTAAGAAAAAAGTTGGCTTGGACAACCTCTGGAGAGGCTGTCTTAGTCCCAGCCCTTCCTCAAAGCATGGCTAACTGATACTAGATCATCTTGCTGAAGGCCTTGTCTGGTTGAGCTTTGAATATTTCCAAGATGGCCTGCTCCAGTGCTTAGCCGCTCTTAAGGGAGAGGAAAGTTTTCCTAATGTCCAGTTGAGGTTTCTCATGTTTCAGCCTGTCTCTCTTGCACTTTGTTTCACTCCACACCTCTCAGAATTGGCTTTATCTCCTTAAGCTGCCTTCAGATAGTAGGGGTGGGAGCTGTTGGCCTCATTTGGTCTGCTCTTCTTCAGGCCGAACAAACTTGACAAACCAAATGGCACTCTCAGGTCCTCCTCCTCTGACATGGGTTCCAGCCCCCCAAAACATCTTGGTGGCCTGTCTTCAGTTTGTGGGTCTTCTCTCATAGTGGAGACCCCCCATAACTGGACACTATTTCAGATGTGGCTTTGCTTTAGGAGGAGTAGAATAATCATGTCTCTTGATTTGCTGGCTACAGTCTTGCTAATGCAGCCCCGTGTGTCATTAGTCTTTACCACTGTACAGGCAAGCTGGTTGGTGTTCAAGTTGTTCTTCACTGTGAACCCACGGAGCTGTTTTCTGTTCAGTCGCTTCCCAACCTCAGTGGTTGCAGGGGTTATGGCTCAGCGCTTATCTTTGAGCTTCGTGATGTTCCTTTTGGCCAAGGAACCGCTATGGTGTTGCTTCTTACATGGTTTACTTATTACTAGCATGTAATCTCCTGCACCCTCCCTCCCCAAAAGGAAAAAAGAAAATGAGTTCTGTTGTAGTTGTGCATCTCTTTTAAACTATTAAGTGGTTCTGTCAATATAACTTTGACATGCTATTCTAGGACAAGCTATGTTGCGATGTAGTGAAAAAACTACTGTAGTATACTTGATCATGGAAAATGTGATATGTAGAAAGGAAGTAGTTAATATGAACCATTATTAGAATGCCTCTTTTGGTCTGGCAGCTACTTAAACTTCTGATTTCTCAAATTCATGAACTGGAGACTAACATGAAAGATGAAATATCCTTCATTTTATGTGGAAGCGGTATTTTGAGTTAACTTTGCTACAGAGCCAAGAAACCTCAATCGTTGTGTTCCCCATGCACATCTTTCCTCGCTCAGTCTCTACTGTGGATGATCTTGCAGTGTCCTTTGCTGTGTCGATCAAAGTTTCTGTCCCACTGCTGTGTCTGTAATCAAGTCCAATAACTGATGTCTGTAGAGAAGCCTGAGCGTGTGACAGATATGCAGAGATGATGTCTCAGAATGTTTCCCCCGCTTTTAACTGCTGTTTTTTTTTTTTTTTTTCAGCGTTTCCTCAGCTGGATGTTTCCTTTCTATTAAATAGTCTTTTGATGAATTTCTTCTGCATGGATCTGTGCAGTTGTTTTTTGAACCTATGTAAAATTTTAGCAGCCACAGAATAGTGAATAACAACTTTATATGCTGTATGAAGCACCCTTTTCCTAAGTTTGCTGAACTTTCCACTTGCTAATTTAAAGACAGCGAATAACCAATCCCCTTTTTATCTCTTTAAAGTCACTTGCAACCATATAGATATGTTAAATCCCTTCTTCAGTCTTTTTCATGGCGAAGAAGCCTATTCTGTGTAGTTAATCTTCAAAAGAAAGGCGTTCTGTGTGTTTGATCAGCTTTGTTACTGTCAGATAAAGAAGGACAGACAGAAAACAGAGGATCCTGAATGGAGGGAGAGTTTAGGAAAGGAAGTGATCTGACAAGCACAAGGAGAAAGAGAAAAATGAAGGGAGATACTGTGTAAATACTTATCGTTCAATCTCCATCATTATAGAGGAAAGAACCAAATGCCTGAGAAAATACATGATGCGGAGGTGCTATTATTGAGCTCCCTACCCTCCAAAAAAGTTTAATTAATGGCTTGTTGACCTAAATATAATGCATGATAAACTACATGCAATTTTCAAAATTGCAAGTGTGTGGCCTTTGGATGGTACCTTTTGGACCCTCATGTACTTGTGAATTTGAGTAGAAGAGTGGGTAGGAGAGTGTGAGCAGCCATTTGCAGTTATAGGAGGTAGGGCTTGGCTTGCACAGGCTTCTGTGAAGACTTGGTGGCTGCTTCTGTGAAGACTTGGTGGCTGCATGTTAGTTATGTCCCAATGTTGTTAAACACGCAGAATAAAAAAGGTGTAACTTTATCATGCTGTCTCTCCCTGTGAAGATGATGTACCTGCTTTACTACTTGGCAGAAGAAGAGTGTCATCAGGTACTACTTCTCAGTTGAGAGGTGGTTATTTCTTCAGGTGTCTTATCTCAGCTGGTTCTTGCTTGTCTGCCTGCATCCACTGGAGTCCCGACTCCATCATATACTGGAATTACGTTTTTCTACGGAATGCAGATGTATATTTCACTACGTACTGTTTAGCTTCATATTACTTCCTAAATGTTGTGACACACACTTGATTTCACTATTTCTTAATTGCAATACTAGGGCATAAACATTAAGTAACTTGCATTAAAGAAGGTAAATAGTTTGGCTTTGAGTCATAACATCGTATGATTACTTGATTCTATTGATTGAAGGAAAAAACAAGCTGAAAATATCTTTTGAGGGCTGTGGAAATCTGAAGGCACAGTTGTCTTCAGGCTTGCACCCTCCGCTCCTAAAACTAAACTCATTATTGTTAATTTTCCCCTTTGACTCTTGTGACCGCCCGCTGCAGTGCCCTTGATGCTCTCTAATGCTTGTGTACTATGATGCCTTCATTTCCTTCTCCAGTTCTGTCCTACCCCAGAAGACATTTGGCTTCCTCTCACGTCCCTCTGCCTTTGGCAAGCACCAGCGTGTGTTATGGCTGGTTTGGAGCTAGGCGAGGGCTTCAATTGACCAGTTGATTGCTGCTGCTCGAAGTGGATGAGAGCCAAGTTCTGTTTCCCTTCTCCACAATGCAACTGCTAATTTGTATGTCTTGCTTCTACCCGGCAGCCCATTTGTGTGAAACTTGAGGGAACTCAGCATCTCCGAGACCGCTGTTTCTCTGTCAAATTTGGCTGGAATTGGCCTGCATGATTAGAATTCATCAGTGTGACAGGGCCAGTGGACAGACTGCATAATATATAATCATTGTTTTCTGAGGGTAATTGAATTCAACTACATTTTAAAAACTTTTGGGTTTGTTTGCTGAAACAAGAGTGAAGAAACTAGACTTCATATGAAATGGTTTATCTGTTTCATCTGTAAAGTGTTTGTTTTTTGCCAAGTATTGAATACAAGAAGAGGGAGGGGAAACTTGGCAAAAGTGTCTTGTCTCTTCCTTATGCTCGTTAGTTCAGCAGCTCAAGTGTTTCCGTATAGGTGAAATGGATACCAGCTCAGGCCCTGGGGATTTCAACCACGTATTCTGCCTCCTGTGAGAGTGTGCTTTCTCTGTGAATCCATAACATACACTCTGGTGAAATAGTTTTTCTTCTTTGATGCCATTCCATGTTTTATAAATAATCAAACTTCCTTTAGAGTTGCCTCAGTATCTCAGGCAAATTACCCCTTAGGCTTAGTGAGTCAGTCTCTTGTTTTGTGTGTGGTTTTGTTTTCACCTTTTTTTTCTTTTCGCCTTTGTCTCTGTGTATATTTTGACATTTGGAGCAACTTCAACAGAAGCAATCGACAAAGGCTCAGATACCTAGCACTGAAACTGTGGAGAAATGCCAATGTTCATGCGGTTGTAGGATATGAATTCTAATTTTTGTGCATGATGTTATTCTTTGTACAATTATCCACTGCAGTTATTTTTTGCCAGGAAAATGTGCAGCTGTGGTAAGATGTTTTCAATCCCTTCATGTTTCTAGAAGCAGAAACTAAGCTCATCATTCAGGACAGGTTGGAAGTGACCATTTCCTGAAAGACTTGAGAGGTAGACAAAGTTTCAACAGGTGCAGAAGGGATGTTATCGGAATTTGTCCAAAATAAAAATGGCTGAGAGAGATGTTCTTCTCTTACGATTTAGTTTGTAGGGCTTATGTAGTTGTTGGCAGACAATTATCCTGCAAAATATAAGAGAATAATTTTTGGAGGCAATTCCCTTAATAGAAAGTGGATGTTTCAGTGCATCTTACCTTGTTTTGAGGCAATGCCTTCAAAATAAGGAAAACAGTGATTCTAGGTGTTGCTTTGCAAATTTTATTTTTTCCCCAATCTGTGATGAGGCACCATGACTTGTCCTAACTCTGTTAGTTTTGTTGTTCTCTTCTCCCTGGGAATCGGAAAACAGATGTTGTGAATTAAACTTCTCTGTTTATCCTGCTGCATTAGTTATACTCACTGCCACCTCCTCCCTTACCTGGCAGGGCTCAAGAGCAGGTGCATACTAAGGTGTTTAGCTTTAAATACTTCAGACAGAAGCAGACTGGAATTTAACTGTTCGTGAAACTTATAAGGGAAACAGAACCTGAAGTAGCTGAGTAGGGGTGGAAGAGGAAAGGATTAATGAAAGATAGCAGAATTGCAGTTAATTCTAAGTTTCCATGAATCTGCAATACATTTAGTAGATAAGAAGAACGAGGGTCTCCTGTTAACATGTTTCCACACTTGCTAACATATTAGCTCTGGTCAAATAACTCTAAAGCAAGAAGAGAAAAAGCAAGAAAAGAGGAGAAAACCATTTTAAAAAAGCAGCAAGTTATTTGACAAAATGGCTGTCATAGTAGTTACCTGTTTGTGACAATAAAGACAGACTTCGTGTTGCTCCATTCTTTCTGGGTATCCTTTCTGAATACTGCTGAAAGAGCATCAAACTGCAGAAAACTGAGTGGTCTCGGTTGAAGTGATATGAAAAAAAAAAAAGCAGAGATAAGTTTACATATTTTGTCTTTATTTCTTTTTTCCCCTAGCTTTGTTCTTCATCCTTATATGTCACTTCTGTCACCCTTTTTCGTCTGGGTCCTGTGGATTTCTTTGTACTGAAGCTTGCAGTTTTCAGTCATATAAACCGTTTAAAGAGGGGTTTTTTTATTTTTTTTCTTTGTCAAAGGAAAGCTGCAGTGTGCAAATGGTCTGATGGCTGGAGCTGAGCACCTCAAGTCTTAGTCCCCGTATAGCCCCCCCCCCCCCCCCCCCTGAGGCTTGCTTGCAAATTATTGCATCTCACCAGTAAACACAGGCAGAGTTGTGAATACACGTATACTTAGTTTTTTGTAAGTTTTCATTATAGATTGTCATGTTTCCTCTGAAGACGGAGCTGGAGTTCAGTTACTTCAGGCACATTAAAATTTTCAGGCTTACAAGCAGCATGTATCAATTAAATTAATATCACCAATACTTTGTGATGTGATGTTACCATACTGTATATTGCAAGGTGGGACTTGATGCTGAAGTTTATGACTGCATTTATTTGACTGCATGGAGATCAGGAATTTATATAGATCCATCAATCAAACTTCAGAGGAGATACAGGTATATGATTACACGTGTGAAGTTGGGGAAAATGCAAAGAATCATAGAATTGTTTAGGTTGGAAGGGACCTTTAAGATCATCTAGTCCAACCATCAACCTAACTCTGATTTAAAAAAAAAAAAAAAAAACTACAAAAGAAAACCATACAAAAGGACCCCCAACATTACTAACTATGTCTCTAAGCACTGTCAACCCGTCTTTTGAAAACCTCCAGAGATAGTGCCCTAACTACTTCCCTGGGCAGCCCATTCCAATGCTTAATAACCCTTTCAGTGAAGAAATGTTTCCTAATATCCAATCTGAACCTCCCCTGGCACAACTTGAGGCCGATTCCTCTTGTCCTATCTCCTGTGACTTTGGAGAAGAGACCAACGCCCTCCCCTCTACAACCTCCTTTCAGGTAGTTTTAGAGCGCGATAAGGTCTCCCCTCAGCTGCTTCTTCTCTAGACTGAACAACCCCAGCTCCCTCAGCCTCTCCTCATAAGACTTACTCTCCAGACCCCTCACCAGCTTTGTTGCCCTTCTCTGGACCCACTCCAGCACCTCACCACATAGTAAGGGGTTTGTGCTGACTGTGGAAGAACGAGGTGATCCGGGAAAGAGTCTGTGAGTAAAAAGGGAGCTCTCTGAACAAATTTGTATGGACAAAGCAACTTTATGAGATCAGCACTGTGACCTATGCTACTTCATATGGCTATTTGACCATTCTTCCTGAAATCCAAATTTTCTGTTGTCAAACCATTAACTTCTCTTAATTTCTAAGTAGTAAATAGCGTAAGAGGTTGCCAAGTGCAGGTGGTGACTCTTGGCCTTTCAAAGGGTTATCAGTTATGTGAGAGAGATGGGGGCAGTTGTGTTTGTGGAGAGGGATGTAAAAATGGTCTCATGAGAAACATATTTTGTTTTATTTTATTTTTGAGCAGACATTGGCTAGATCCTTAAAATTGTAAAGACAATAAATAGTTGGCCAATACAGGGTAAGCACAGTCTGAGTGTACGGGCAGACAGAAGCCCGCACTGAGTTGTTTAGGTAGGCATTTACAGCTTGTTAGTGGAATACAGAGAGGGGAAAAGGGAAATACCTTCTATTTAATCTCTTAATTGATTCTATCAAAAATACTTCCCTGCATTCAATGTGAAGGAAAGAGCTCTGGTGTATTGAAAATATTTCTGAACCTTTAAGGTCATGAGGAAATTTTGTAGCATGAGTATCTGACATTGTGACACTAATAAAATATGTATTGCCAGAACAGAAAAATGGGAAGTCAGATAGCAAGTTGCTTTGTCTGAGCATACTTAGCAAAGTACTCTTTACCTGCCTCCCTGTAGATATTATTGAGTTTCTCTGTAGCACTTTGGTGATGGTCTCCTTATTCTTGGATGGTGATTCAGGGAAAGCCCTTTGCATCAGCTACAGAAGGCTGAGAAGTGGGAGTTCTGACTAAGGATGGAAGCAGGGTGATGAGGGCTAGAGTCGGGGTTTTCAGAAGTGTGGAGTTTGTGACTGTAGTACACTCAGTGTGTACTTCTAAATTCATATGAAAATGTGAACTATCAGACGCCAGACAGTGGGCAAGTAGGGCATTCAAAGTTAATACTTGTCTTGACATTTTTAACTAAAATCTATCTGCGCTTAATTCCATATTGTGAAAGGAAGGTAAAGTCATCTCATCTTGCAGAAGCCCTTGAAGGCAAGTTTAATTATTTCATATTGTTCACTTGGATTCTCTGGTCCTAACAGCAATAGCAAAAAAAACCCAACAACACAACACCTTAAGGGTGGCAAAATTTTGTATTTATTGGGAACTGCAAATAGTAGCTATTGAGAATAAGAGTGACTGGCTATTATGGTCTTGTCTATGCTTGGAGTGGTGTGTCTAAATACACATAAAAAGACTGTTTGACCTTTAATAGCTCTGGTATTGTCTTTGAAACCTTAGTGTGTCTTGAATATAATTTTTGTGTAGTAATACATAGGTTTTGAAAGCAACCTCTAGATTCTCTATATATCCCATGAGATAAATTATTGAGCTTTATTTTTCTGTTCCTGAATTTTCTGTATACATGTGAAGATATGGTTATGAAATCAACTTGAGAACATCAAGAGGCAGTGTGAGATGGAAGTTTTTTTTTGTGGTGCTCATAGGATGAAACAGAGTAGAGATTGTAAGATTTTTGCATTATTGCTGCTGTTACCTGGCTGTGTACCACTTGCTGCAGATTTGAGTTACACGAAGTAGAAATTTAGGTTGGTGTCTATTCAGTGAAAAAACAATAGCAATTTTTTTTGAAAACAGACACCTGCATTAGCAGGTGTTCAGAGGCATTACAATTGTGTGCCTCATTTGCTTTTCTTGGGTTTCTTTCTGTAATGTTGAGGCAGACATTTGTGTTCTGATGGTAGAATATTCTAGACCGGACTATGCAAACAGCTTATGGCTGTAGCCATGCTGGTGGCTGTGAGTTGCAGTGCTGGGTGTGCTTGGAGATGGTGATTTCCAGGAGGGATGTCAGTTCAATCATTCTGACTTAACGCTATCTCCTTTCTTTGCACTTCTGGAATCTATTGCAGCAGCCACTGGTGCTGTAGGTGTAAAAGTAACTTAGTGTTTGAAGCAGCAGTTTCCTTGAAATCATCCAGATCAATCTATATCATTTTTGTGAGCCAACGAATTCAGTCATCGGTGGAGGACAGTAAAATGATTTTTTAAATTCTTGGGCAAGTCCTCTACACGACTCTCTGTGTAGTAGCTGTTTCTGGCTTCGTATTAGAGAAAAGAGTACAAGTACAAATGGAAGTACAAGTGTAGTTCCTGCTAAGAAGGACTTTTTTCTTTGATGCTCAGGAAACTAGAGGATTTCTTGGGATTCTCAGAAGACTTTGATTATGTATATACGTGTTTTCAATTGTTATTTCTGAGGAGAGAATTTCATTTTTCCTACTGTTGCGATTCTGCCTATTTTTGTAGAGGCTTTATCTTGTTCTGTGACATGCTGAAAGGCTATCTTGCAGTTGTGTTCAAATGCTGGGTAAATATTAGCCTGTGCTTTGGAAAGTACAGCTCCTGTCTTGATGCCTTGTGTCAAGAACGTGTAGTCTAGGAGTTATGCTTCAACAGTAGGCTCAGCCTTAATTCTCTGTTGAAATTTAGTTGTCTAAAATTTAGATGCCTGTGTTGTGGTAGTTACTCTTAAGTCTCCATTAAATTTACAGAAATAATTACCTCCAGGAGGCCATTCATCTCTTTCCAAGCTAGGTGTCTGAGATAAGAAAGATAAATTGCTGTGGTGATTACAAATGGAGCAGAGAGTGACTCGTTCAGATTCAAATATCTGGCTTACCCTCTGCAGTGGGGGTCAGTGCATCTCATCAGAACTGTTCAGATGGCACTAGTTCAGTTGCAGATTGCTTCTTCCCGTTTCTAGCTGTGAATATATAATATAAAGACATGCCACTGGGGCTCTGGAGGTATGGATGAGTTACTGCTGTTTACGTTGACTTTTGGTTTTAGAAGCCCAGTTCAGAGGGTCAGAGATCGTTCGTAAAATGTTCATGTTTACCTGAACCATTTTTAAAGGAGTATTTGTTTTCTGGGTTGTTCAGCCATAGTTAAGATGGATGTATAATACAGTCCAGTGATTTATTTTTTTTTTTACCATGGTAGACAATATTAATTGTTTTTGCTTTTTAATTATGTTCTTAATTATAGCAGCAGATGTAATAAATCACTGTATATAAAATAAATACACTTTTTCATATGCTTTTTTCTTGGAGGATGTGGAGGAAGATAACAGAGGAAGGAGTGTATTTTTGTGTGTGTGTGTGTTCTTAGCAGTATTTCTGAACATGAGGTGTAATGACTGTGTTGCTTCAAATGTTTAGTTGTTGATTAAAAAGGTTCCAAATTTGCTCATCAGAATATCCACTTGTTGCCTCTGATCGCTCCCTACCTCAGGTTCAATTTTCCCTTCGGTGCTTTTGTGAGGTTGAGAAATGCTGTTATCGCTCTTCTATGGGTGGCAGCTGTGGCAGAGGCTTTGCTTTTCCGTGGGAGGTGAAGAGGGCAGCGAGCCCCTGTGAGCCGAGGGCCAAGTCCCATAGGCATTACCTGGACAGGCAGGTATCTGGGGCCAGTTGAGACGAAGGGCTGGCAGGTATAGCACAGCTTACAGGAGGCTGGGATGCACCTGAGCTGGAAGCTGGTGGTGTCTGGAGTAGAACCACTATATTGAGGTACCTCAATATAGAGCTCTTTAAAGTAACCACCTGAAGATTTCAAGGTCCTTGGTACTGGAGTACCTCCTTTTTTGGTATGTTGGTGTAGTGTTTGAATGCCCCAATTCCCTGGGGAAAACAAAATCTTCAGTCTAAACTGAAAATTTGTGCGTGATTTCTTCATTACCACTAGCCGGTAAATTAATTTATTTTTGAAGTAGGAAACTTCTAAACCTAAAGCTATCTATTGAAATAAAACAACTTTTTTTTTTTTGACACAGGTTTTTCTCATTTGTAAAAACCACGCAACGTGCCCTGTTACAGTTCTTGTGTATTTTGACTTGGAGCATGACAGCTTGGTTCCAATTTTTTTTTTGTAGCTCACTGTGCTGTGAGTTGTCATGAGTGGAGTTACACTGTTAATATAGGAGCAGGTATGTAGGGATATTTAATTGTAAATTAAATAAACCCTGTGCTAGCATATTGAAGTTCATTTTCACTGCTTGGGTTTTGATATTTTTTGTTTCTCTTCTGTACTTATGGAAGACAATATGAGACTATATGTGAAAGTTTCGCTTCTAATGAAGCAGGCATAATTGTACTGGTAAACCTTCTGGATGTGTTGACACTGTTGAAGTTTGTAGAGGAAAGGTGTGCAGTGGTTGTGACTACCTCAGAAAATGCTTGTGATGCTGGGAATGGTGCTACAAAACCTTCAATTCATAAATCCTGATAAACTTTTCTACTGTGGCAAATACTATAGTTCCTATTTTAAGCTCTTTACAGGGAAATATAAACAGCAATCCCCAAACTTTGAGTTGTTACCCGAATTGGAGTTGTGACAGGTAGAAGTAGGGTCACAACAGTAAACTAAGTCTTTTCTTTTTTTTTTTTTTGTCAATTTTCTAATATTCTTCAGCCCATGCTCTGAATTATCTCAGCTGTAATTGTGTATAAATGACTTGGATTTCATACTGAATGCTGGATATGAAGCCGAAAGTTACAGTTAGCGGTATCAAAATGTCAGAGAAGCGTTAAGAGTCTGAGAAACGTAGTCGCTTGAGGCTTTTTAAAGCTGCTGCGGTGCTGGCACACCCATTTGTGTCTCTTCCCCATCGCCCAGAATATTTCCAGGGGAACTCAGGTGAAGGTAAGAGTTGACTTTAAATTTCCCAAAAAAGTTCTGTTTTCTTGTGAAGACATAGCCAAGATTTTACAATCTCTGCATTTTGAGGCATCAAGTTTGTTTTATACTGTAAATCCCCTCCTAAAGAGCGGAGTATTTTGTATGTAGTGTCATTGAAAACTTTTCTTCCTATCAATAACAGGAAGAGCCTTTTGCTGTCTAATCATTTCTCCTGGTTTTGGATCCATCCCTTTCTGAGTAGAAAGGATCTGTGGTTTAGCGTTGGTTTTTTTTTTTTTTCTTCATCCTCTATAATTTTTACTTTTTAATGCTGAAACCTTTTATTTTGTCATCATCCTTATCTGTGTTGTGGTTTTTTTTCCCACTTTCCTCATTGATCTGTAATAGTGGTAGATGTGTTCCTCCTCAAGAGGAAGGAACTGGAGAAAGAAACAAAGCTTCTTCAACAACAGTTAAGCAGTAACCTGTGAATGGTTGGAGGGGGTCAGCTGTTCGTAGCCTTGGCTTCCAATTCGGGGGTCAGGCGTTAGACTCAACCCAAAGACTTTGTGGCAAATTATGAAGGAACCTACGAGCTGCTTAATTTAATTGCTCGTTGTGACTTAATTTATTTGCAGTAGCCATTAACTGTTGTTTCATTGGGTTGTTGGTTGTCTGCAGCTACTGTATGTGAAACAAGGTTACAGGAGGATAAAGGTAAGATACCTTTATGTGAGATGTCAGAATCTGTTTTGGGAACGGGTGATCCGTGTAAAAACAAATGCTACAATGTACGCATCACTGTCAAGTGGACTCTTTGAAAGTGATTTTTTTTTTTTTAATGTACAGTAGTAGTGTTACTGTAGCTATGATGGGCCAAAGATAAAAAGAAGCAAGGTTATGGGAAGAGGTAATGCATTTGGGAAAAGTGAACAATCTTTTGGGCTCAGAATCCTTTCGGGTTTTTAATAATGAGCAAAATGTAAGGTAAACACAGATCAACGTAGGTACAGTTTGTCTGGATCAGCAACTAAGCTTTTATACTTCTCATCTCTTGGGCAGAAAAAAGGGAATTTAGCACTCAGTAGACAGAAGGAGGAAAAAGTGGGAGGAAAAAGGGACACTCTTTCCTTGAAAATCATGCCTGAGGCTTTGAGGTGTGTTATTTGATTTAAGAAAAAGATATATTTTTTTTTAAATTTTTTTTTTTTTTGGTGGTGTATGGGAGTTTTGCTTATTGATTGTTTCAATTCGTTCTGTGGCACAGTAGCTTAGTTTTGTCTGGAAAGTTTTTCCCTATACAGTGAGCCTCTCAATTGTGAATACTCCTATGCTTAGTGTGTCTTGACTTTAGGAGTCTGATAATGCTGCGGCTATGTGTAAAACTGGGAAATTGTGTTCCAAAGTGGTTTGCCATGGCATGATGTTATCTTGTACTTAGCAGAAGGAGATAAACATCAGCATACAGGTGCATACCTCCAGGAGTGCAAAGCTGTTGCAGTAATGCTGAAAATTAACTAGCTTTTAGTTTATTCCCTTCCTGTTTTAGTAGGATGAGAATAGGATTAGCCCTTTGCTCTAACACAGTTTAGGCTAACAAGTAAGCATTTTTCTTCAAGGTCCATAAGAGGGCAGGTTAGATCCAGCCTATTTCATACATCTTGATAAAAAGCTTGACAAATGTACTCGAAGAAGGTTGTGAAACCCCTCTACTTCCAGTAAAAAACAGTCACCTCCTGGGAGTTTGTATGGACTGGGATTGGGGAAATGTGCTGAATTGCCTAACAAGCTTACAAAAGTGTTTTTACAAGCTGAGATGTTTTAGAGCACAAATACACTGCTTTGTTAAATGAAGGAAGGGAATGGATTTACATTTTGCAGCTAAAGGTGGTTGTAGCTGCTTGAATTACCTGCAAGCTGCTCTTTTGATGGCAAAGCATACCACGTCTCCATAGAAAGTTTGAGACTGCCACTGAGAAGTTCCAGATAATCTTTACCCTGAATTTTACTACTACCGATAGGCACAGCTTCCTTTTTTTTCCTTTCTTCCCCGCC
>VXAK01006570.1:12104-30454 GCA_013399435.1 Arenaria interpres | reverse complement strand
CCCAAATCAATATCAGTAACACAGAGACTCAATTGCCTACATTTATCTATGTGATAGTTTCTTACAGATCTCTTTCAGTATTGGAGGCGTTATTGATTCTCAGCTCCTTCCCAAGTCATTAGTTGATGAAAATACGTACTGAGTTCCTGTACAGTAAATTACCACTTCATTAGTTGTGTTGTATACGCTCAGAGCTGGTCTTGGTTAATTCTTGTCTGGCTTTTTATAGAAAGCTGAGCTCTGTAATCTGTCATGTAATCAGCTTGGTTACACGGAGGCCACATAGGTATCAGCTGTTTACTGTATGTCTTCTAAATGTTTGTACATTAAGACATTAAATTATAGAAGAATTGTAACATTTGAAGGCATATGTCTTGAATCTGTGCTGAGGCCTCAGTACAAACTGCAACACTTCATGCTTTCAGGTGGAAAACCTACCACACAGAGAATTAGATGTATTCTGAACTGGGATTTGGTATCTTTATCTCTCTTTACCAGTATTAGCAACTGACTTGAAATTTCTCTTGTACTTAAATGTAAAATGTGTATGTTAATTTATTTACTAAAGGATTACCAAATCTATTTATAGAAGCTGAATAGCTTTTGCTCCAAGGTATAAATGAAAACAAACATGCAAACCACTGACCTGGAGGGCTGACAACAGCATCTGTGAAATTGTGCCATAATTCCAGTTGAATTTAAAACCATGGAAATAAAAAAAATAAAATATATATATATATATGCACACACATATATACATATGTAAGCCCGACGTGAAAAAATGAGTAAAATGCATTAACTGAAGGCAGCATAACTTTAGGTTATTTAAAACTCTACCTGTATGTTTGCATATTAAAATGTCATATTCACATACAGTTGCAAATTGGATTGAATTCTTGAACTAACAGGAAGGTTGACTGGAAGACATCCCTGAAAGTCATCTTAAGAAAGATTTTACTCCAAGAAGGACTCTAGATAAGTCAGCTGGAGCTTTCCTAGCAGCGTCTTGAAGAAGTCCAAGGATGGAGGTTCTGCAGCTGCTCTGGGGAACCTGTTTCTGTGCTGCACTATATGATCTGTGATGAAAGTCTGTGTTAAAAATAAAACAACTCATGATTTTCAGTTTTTTATAACTGAAAGCTATGTATAGCAGCTCTGTTGCTTAGTAATTCTGATCCCATTTGCATTGTTTTTTAAGTTGTGTCTTGTTTTGAGAACCGATGTTGGTATTCTTTGCTCGCTTCATTCTGCTAGTGCGCTGTGAATTAGTGTCCAAAAAACAACCACATGACTGCATGTTTTTCATGAATGATAACTGAGTTAGAGCTCAGGAGTGTGCATGTTGTGTTACGGTTGTTTTTCTCTTTGTGCCATACTTTGTGTTCATTAATGTTGAAATTCACCTGATGTTTTATCCTATGGTCACAGAGGGCAGCGAGCTTTAGATTTTGGCGTCATCTAGAGCTATGTATAATCACCACCAATTGCCACCTTGCTGTCCAGTCCTTTGTCTTGGTGTTCGTGATATGCAGTCCAGACCAGTGGAATACAGCCATTGTTAACTAATCCTCTGGTAGAGGGACCATGTTTTAGTATGTCAGAAACGATTCTTCTTGTGCCTTAACAGTTCAATTTCTTTAAGAATCTTTGGTGAAGGATCTTACCAAAGCTATTTCAACAATAGTCTTTCCACTCCTTCCTCCCTGCCCTCTTTCCCCCTCCACTTATTTTCTTCATCTCTCAGAGAAGTCTAATAGCTGCCTGTGGGACATCTATCTACCAGAAGTATCGACTTCATCTGCAGACTCCTCACAAGCCTATGAATTCCAGTCTCTGTTGTAGCTTTTATGAGTTTGCTCATAAGGGTCTATATAACTTTTAGGTTTTCATCTGGTTGCTCCTCTTAAAAATACTGTATAATGTTTTACTGTTTCCCATTCTTCTGCTAGAGGTGTTGATTTAAAGCATGTCAGCAGTTTTGTATTCTGGCTCTTGTAGAGCTCTTGTGTGAATATTTGCTGGTCCCTGGGGTCTTGTTGTCATTGCTGTATTTATTCTAAGACCTTTTATATTGTAATATCAGTTTGAGAAACTTGCTTAGATACGTATTTCAACAATAACTGTCGTTTGGAAACCTTCCAAATCTCTGTTGTAGAGATAGAGTTTAGAAATAAATTAAAAAAGAAAAAAGCTTACAGCTTTTTGTTTCTTTATCAATCCTTCTGCATCTCAGTCATTTATCAGCCTTGTCGTCTGTCAGGTTTCTTGGAATCACTTTGAAATGTCGGTATTATTAACTTCTATCAAATTAGTCCTCCAGAATATTTTTGGTCAGTGTTTCTTTTGACTTCTTTTGTTTGTTTGTTTGATATAATTAACCTCCCTTTTTCCTTTGAAGCGTGGACATTAATTTTGGGGTTTTAAATATAAAATTGACTACCCCTTTACCATTTTGCCTAAGCCATCAGTAATTATAGCCTTGGAATGAAGTTCTCTGGGAAGTCACAAAAACATGGAACATTTTTTTTTTTAAATAATAAAATAATAATTCCTCACAGTTTAAAAATAATTTTCATAGTGTCTTAGGTATCTAATTTCTTATGAGATTTTCAATGTTTTTTTTGAACTTGATAGCAACTCATTCTCTCTAAGATTCTGTATGTAAATATCTACATGGTGAAGCGAGAGCTCTATACGTTTTTGATCTTTACAATAAAAAGATGCAGCCACTGAAGCAGAATAGAGTTCTCAATTTGATTCAGACACCTCTAGTCTTACATACATGGTGGTGAAATAAGTGATTTCTGTGTCTGCATTTCAATGGGATTGATGATTACCCCTGGGTTATGGAATTGGTTACTTCCAGTAGAGAAAGTTACGCTCTCTGTCTCCTGTGTTCATGCAAGATTGAAGAAGTGGAAATATGGTCGTGGGTAAGACGGGCAAAAGTTCCTCCCCTTCTGGTGCTAAACAGCTGGGGATTACGATCTTTTATTTGGGAAAATTCTGTTTTCTTTCATCCTTCCAATCCACTTAATTCCCTACCTCTTAACAAGTGTTTTAGATTTTGACATATTAAATATGAAAAATTTGTACTTTATTAGATAATTTTTGAATCTAAACTGCCCATCAAAGTATTAGTAGCATTTGCATTGCAGTTGTTTCAAAGTTGAAAATAAAATGGTCGTTTACTGATGTAAGCCTTGAGGGTAGTTACGTTTGCATATACTCACAGTGCTGCTAATGCAATTTAAAAGTATATCACAAATAATGCCCTGAAAGTGCAGCTGTACAATTTATTAAAACCTACCACACGCAGATCTGACAACTTAATTTGTAGCTTTTATCCTGTCCTTCAGTGATTTCTTACCCTGTTTACAGATGCCGGTGAAAAGAGATGAGCAGTGCAGCATTTAGTGAAGGCCATGGAATGTGAGCTTTTTGAAAGCGCGAGGAAGTCAATTCAGCAGCTGCACAGCCCTTTCAGAGAGTACCCTGCTTCGTGGTTTCTTGTCTGTTCAAGTGAGGCTTCTCCACATGCATTTCTCCCTTTCCCAGTTGTTTGCCTGGAGGAGAACGGTGGGTGTCCTGAAACCAGCCTCTTGTAGAGCTGTGTGATGAGACGTACTCTAATTTCTAGGTCTTCTGACTCTCATTCAGGGCTTTACAAATGATTTATTTTATGTTCTTCTGTTGGGAGCTGAGATTTTAAAGGAAAGATGATTCTGGTTTTTAGTTTTGCTTATAGTTTAGATAAAGCATTTGTTGAGTGAAATATTACATCTGGGAAAGAGCAAGCATAGAGTCTGAGGCTTTTGATGGTTGCATTATTGGAGATGGAGATGCATCTGTAAAGGTGTTAAGTTTTAATGTTTTGTTCAAGCACCAAGTTTTTCTTAATTTTTCTGTTGTGAAATGCCTGTGAAAAGATGTGATGCCAGTCTCATAATGCAGTTTGAAACATTTTTGTGTTTTTAAAAAACACAAAACCGCATTCCCAGTAGTAGGAATTTCATAGAAGAAAACAGACTTGCAAAAAACATACGTCACGCTGTGGGAGGTACTACTATAAACACCTCCCTAACGCAAGCGTTAAAATGTCTTAAAATGCATGTTCTCTGTGTAAGACCTTGATGAAGAGTATGCTGGAAACTTGCTTTTGATGCTTCATTTTTGGAACAGAGTCATTTCAGGGAAGCTGGAGGGAAGAAGAAACAATACATGTGCCAGTAATTAAAAAGAGAAGAGCTGTGTGTGGGTCTAGGGAGGTGTGAGAGAGTATGATGGACTGTCAGGCTAACCTAATAATAGACTTATACTTCTGTTTGCATGTCAAATGTATTAAAGAGTAATTCTAAAACTATCAGTGGTTACTCAAGCTTTTGTATAAAAATAGGCCTTGTCTTTTGGAAATGGATGAGAAGCTGGGTTAGTAAAGGTGACTAAAAAAATCATGACAGAAATATAGACTTTGAAGCACTTGAAGTATTGCAGGGAGTGCTGGGGCGCCCTCTGCCTTTGGTAGCCCCTAGCAGAAACCTCCTTACCACCAAATCCCATCTCGGGACCTACTGACCCAGGTATAAGGCAGCTTTCCTCCCCCATTTTATTGTAGGAGAAAGGAAAACCTTTGCTCGTTCAGGAGAGCAGTTACTTGCAGACCCTTCACCTCTCCCGTGTTCTTCTTTTCCTTGGCTCTGAGCATTTGCTGTGCTTTCCTTAGGTTGTGATTTCACTGACAAAATAGATCTTACTGCTAGATAATTAACTTGTGTTTGCTTCCCCACATCTATAAAAAGTGGTGGTGTTGGTGGGGGGTGTTAATGATGATGTTCTCCTTTTACTATGTAATGTAATTCTAAAAATCCCATGTCTTTCTTAGCTGTTTTTTTTATTGAAAGCCAAGTGTTGTGGACATCTGAGAGAGGTTTAGGTCTTGAATTTTGCCAGCTAAATGTGTGAGAGTGTGAGCTTGGGAACTTGAGCTTTCTGGGGTTTCAGCTTGACCTGGGTTGGAGACTGCACTTAAGGAAGTGGTGTATTCCCAGGAGTGAAAAGTTAGGCAGCTGGGATGCGAGTTTAACTGCCCAGGCCACTGAGGTGCTGTAGTGGCTGTGCACTAGTTTTAGGAATGTCAGTAATATTTTAAAGATAGTCTAAAGATGGTAACTTGGTGTCTGTTCATCTAAATGCCTACCTAGTTGCAACCAAAATTCTGTAATTCTCAGTGTGCTTTCGGGGTCGTGCAAATAGGTTTTTGCTAGCATAATTCCACTTAAAACTTAGTTTTTAATAGTGATAGAATACAGTACATCCTGTTACTTGAACGTTTTGGTTTTACATTTTTAAGGAGCGAAATAGGGAAACAGCTTAGATTAAGTTTCCTGTAAGGCAATTATAAAACTGGTTTAACAGTACTAGAAAGAAGGGCTACAGATTGTTCACTGTCAAAATCTGAGGCTGTGTGGAGGCATCTTCTAGGTCAAGTCTCAGTTGATACTGTCATTAAACACCTGGATGATGGAGCATGAAGTACTAAGTTTAAACACAAGATAAAGCTCCTTAGGAGTGTTAAGCTGTCAGTGCTCAGGGTCAGAGTTCAAAGTGATGTTAATAAATTGGAAAAGCGATAAGAGAACAAAAATACACTTGAATAGCAGTAATCATTACTGTAAGTACAAAATATAGAGGATGCACAAGATATATAAGATGTAGGAACTAAGTCTTTAAATGTAATTGCAAAAAGGAAAGGCATGGTCTCTTCTGAGTAGATACGGAGAAAACAAGAGGCAACAGAAGACAATGCAGCGAGATGAGACATTCGCAAAAACTTCACTTTTCTGGGTGTGAGAATATTAATAGTAAAACTGCCAAGAATGCCACGGAATCTATATTTGTCATTCCTTACAGATGTTTACCTTGCGGATGAAGGAGCAGTTGGCCCTAGTTTTGGCAGGGCTTTTGAATCTTTCTAGAATCTTTCTGTTCTTATTCACCCTTAGTTCCATTTAATTTTGTCTGGTAGTTTGTGTAATACTACATTATTCTTTAAATGCTGGGAAGAAAGAGTGTCAGTTGCCTTCCCAGTATTGTTATGCAGGTTATAGGGTATGCAGAAACTTTCTTTAAAATCTGATTTTCATATTTAGCATAATAATGTTTTAAAATACATTATTTTTTTTAAACAACTCTAACGATAGCACCTCAATAAAATTTGTAACATTGCAGTGTAATTCCTTTATACAACTGGAATTCAGCAGAACATTTTGAAACCTTATTAGGAGAACGCCCAAGATTTTAAAAAAGCCAGTACAGGAGATAGTTCTTCTGTTGTGGAACAATACTGGCACCCAGTGGTGGTCTCTTACTACTGCATTCTTTGGTTGAACTTTGCTTTATTGTTAAAATTGTTCTCTCTACTTTTGTGGTGTTACCAAGTATGAGAAATTAGAAAACTCCCTGCAAATATTTTTCTTCCTTTAAAACCTTATCTTCTGTATGGAAAGATTGTATAAATCTGCTTTCTTAGTGAACTCATGGAAGGGGCATTCTGATTTCTGCAAACACACGTTGAAAATACCTGTCTAAAATTTACTGTAAAACTTCAACATTGTTCCATGTGGCTGGCACTGAATTACATGAAGTCCTGTTAGTGCAGTTTCTGTTTTCGGCTAATATCACAGTGATTCTGTGAAGCTGTGAATCTGAAATGTGTAAATTTTATAAAGCATGTTTATTAATATTAACTTCCCTTGTTTACTTCGTTCCTTAAAGAAAGCTTCTCCTTAATAAAATGTTAATTGAAGAGATAAGAGAAAATTACAGAGGATTTCTAGAAAAATGTAATATGGGATAGAATAAGGATGGAAGATTGAAGATTTTATATATGTGCATGAACTGTTAATTAGAAATAGAGAAAACATGCTTCTCAGGTAAGCTGCTTGTCTAAAATAAGTATTATTAGGAAAGTTTTTTACCTGGTCAATTTAATTATAGAGTAAAGTTCTTATTTTAAACCTTTTAAAGTGCGTGCGTACATGTGCATATTTGTCTGCAGCTCAAATATTTGATGCAGCAGTATAGAACAGACAAGCAAAAATACGTCTTCTTTTGATACTGCTGATTTCTTTAATGTTTCAGATACAGATGTTAATAGTGTAGCCGTGCAAAAAGCTATTTAGGCCACGTCAGGTGTAATTTGTTCTTGATGAAGTAATGCAGAAGAGAAAATGAGATAAGCAGAGGCGCAGGTGAGATGGGTACTAGAGAGTTATAGCCCTTAGCAATGGGAAATACCGGCAAGGAGGGTGTGCACGCCTGTGATGTGCAAAAGCAGGTTATTAAATGGATAACATACTTGATATGAAGGAGCAGTGGGGAAAACAGCTCTGCCTATCGCTGATGTAGTTTGTTTTTCTGTGTATTACGAAGGAAGAATTACTAGAATCTGTTTTTCATAGAAGCTTACTGAGAGCATTTTGACAGGAAAAATGGCACATTTGGATTTATATGTGAGTGGTTCACAGAAAATGCTGATTCACTACTTTTTATTCATTCATTAATGGCTTTTAAAAGTGTTTTATTTGAAGGTAAGGTTACCTAGTACTTTCTAGGAGGTGTTCTACTGACAAAAGCTGTTGCTAAGAGGATTGTAGTGCTACATGTCTCTGAGTGGAGCTGGGGTGGGAGGGTGAGGAATAGGTGAGAGATCCCTCAGTTTTCAGCAAGCACGATGTGGAAGAATTGCAATAGAAGGATATATTTTCCTGTCTCTTCTAGTCTTCTTTCTTGAGAGCATGCTCCACAAACAACCATCTCAACCATTAGCAGCAACTTTGTGCCCATTTGGTTGTAAACTTTTATTTATTTATTTATTTATTCGTAGTAATGCATCAAGACCACAAAATCTTTGTGACTCATGCAGCATTATGTACTATAATTCCTTTGAAATCAGTTGAATTGCCTGCATTACTTCAATTTATAGCTTTTGAAATTGTTTTAAAGCATGTGCAAGAAAAGAATAAGTACACTTTTTCTTGGAAACCAAAGGTGCTTGCAATCTACATTATTCTAGTTACCAGTCCTCATAGAGGGAAAGTTCAGTGTGGTTTTGTTTGTGTTGGGGTTATTTTTGTGCTTTCAAATTTTATTTTATTTTTTTTTTTTATTTCCTCAAAAATAGAAGCCTCTCTTTAGGATGCTTAACATTTTGGTGGATAATGCCAAAAATGAAGCTGCCAGTTGGAACATAGTTGCCTCCTTTTAAGTCTTTCAGGGTCATTTTCCAGGGTAGTATTATTTGCATTGTATGTCAAGGAAATAATCTGTCTCTTTGCTGTCAGCATAGGATGTCAGTGGTCAGCTACTGGCCAGCCGTTGACTTCTTAGAGAGCTTTGTGGAGCTTAGCTGCTTCTTACTCTGTGCTTCTCAACCATTTATTTTACCACTTATTTATTTGCTCCATCACCTTAAGCAAAAGTGCATAATTCTGAAATATTTATTTATGGGAAAGGCCAAGGGAAAATTGTTGATTGTGGCAGCAGCATTTCTGTGCCAGGTTATTCCCCTGCCACCCTCCCTTTTAAAAAAAAATAAAAAAAAAGAGATTGGGACAGCTTGGTTGGGATGGAGATATGGAGAGTAAGAATTGATGAGGATGGCACTGCCAGGTACCTCTTGGGGAGGTACTTGAGCTGACTCCATCAGTGTGCTCTGGTTCATGGGTGGTTTAGGATTGCTTCCTACCCTGTGGTAATAAGAAATGTGTTGGATTAATGTAATAAGATCACATTGTAGTTGACCTTTCATTGTTGTGATAGGTTGTGATATTTTGCAAAACGTGCAGACGGGTAATGTAGATGTTTTACTCTGCCCTGGTGAGTACTGTGTCCATGTCTGGGCTCCCCAGTTTAAGAAGGACAGGGAACTACAAAGATGATCAGGGGCCTGGAGCATCTCTCTTCTGAGGAGAGGCTGAGGGTCTTGGGTCTTTTCAGTCTTGAGGCCTTGAGAAGAGAAGACTTAAGGGGGATCTAGTCAATGCATACAAATACTTAAAGGGAGGGCGTCAGGAGGATGGGGCCGGTCTTTTATCAGTGGTGCCCAGTGACAGGACAAGAGGAAATGGGCACAAATTTGAGTATAGGAAGTTCTACCTGAACATGAGGAGGAACTTCTTTACTGTGAGAGTGGTGGAGCACTGGAACAGGCTGCCCAGAGAGGTGGTGGACTCTCCTACTTTGGAGACTTTCAAAACCTGCCTGGACAAGTTCCTGTGCAACATGTTCTAGGTGGACCCGCTCTGCGGGGGGGGAGGGGGTTGGACTAGATGATCTCCATAGGTCCCTTCCAACCCCATATCATTCTGTGATTCTGTGTTGTGATGAACTTGAATGGATATATAATAGAGACATAGAGCTGTGGGACTGTTCTGTTTGACTCTGGGGAGGTTTTTGCTGTCTTGGGCTTTGTTTAGGGTCAGATTATTTATTTTTTTTGGTCTTCATCTAATACAGAGTACAAGAAGATTGAGTGGCCTTATTCTGTAAAGGTCCTGTCTTCAGCAAATCACATGCCCTTATTAAGAACAGATCGAAAAGGTTTCCTTCAGAGCCTGGAAAAATAATTTCAGATTTAATAATCCGTGTGTTGTGAGGGAAAGGATTATGCCAGCTGAAGAGTTAATTTTGCCTGTTGCAGCTTCTCTTGTCATACTTGAGGGATATACTTGTAAGTTTTTCTGTATAAATACATTTATTTCAAAACAAGAATTTCCCAGAAGTACTGATTTTTTTTTTTTTAAGTAATTTGTGGGCCTGTAGCAGGAAGTATTCAAAAGTAAGATGTAGGTAGTTCTTAGAGAACACTGTACAGACAAAAAGGAGAAAACAAAATAATTGAGTTAAAGTGAGGATTTTCTGTAAGATTGTAAAGAAAATCTAACCATGTATTTGGAGTACTTGTTGCTGTATAAAGTAGTCTGTGTAAGAGAGTTACGAGAGCAAAATGGAAAAGACTGACTTGATATACACTAGTTCCAAGCTTCTATTAAGAAAGGAGAAATCTGTGCTTTGGCTAATTCTGGTGTGCAGCATTTCCTGGTTGCTGTTTGTTCCTTGACCAATTCCTGACCATTTCTGATGAAATCTGGGCTTCTACATCCTGTTGCACAGAAGTAACACCTGATGTGTTACTGGGAAACTGCTAATTTTTTTTTTTTTTCCTCCATCAAAGTTCTTTAGCATAGTTTTGCTGACATAGTTGCTGATTTGATCTTTTTTCTTGAAAACAATTTTGATCCTGGTTTTATGCATTTAAGTAATTCATGCTTTCATGTTATAAATATCTATAAAAAACAAACCAACAAGTTCCAAACTATAAAATATCCCCCCTACTTTGATGTTCACAGATTTTGCTTTTTTGAAGACTATTTTAATAACCATGTTAATCAATCTTTTGCTGAAAAGCTGTAGTGTTTGCTTAAATCAAACTAACAGATGTCTGCAATGGCATTTCACGATTGTTGCCTCTTGGCAGAGATCAGGGTGGGCAGTGTTTCTGCTAAGTGCTGTTGCTTTAATTAGTACAAGTCAAAAATGAATAGTCTTTTCCAGTGGATTTCTCTTTATCCTTCTGTCTCAAAAAACCTCCAAAGCTAAATTGAAAATTTATATATAAATTTATATAGAAGAAGTTATAAACTGAAAATTTTGACTAAAGCAGAGTGAGATTTTTGACAGCTGTGATTCAGTCTTCACTATGAAGTGAGAAAGTAAAACATGACTCAGTGAATTTTGTGATAACAGAATTAATCTTGTCCTATATAGGGAAAACTTGTGTCTAGGTCAGATTCTTGTTTATTCATCCTTTATAAAAACATTTTTCTCTTGCTGGAAAATGGTAGTGCTTACATCTAAGTACTAGGCTAAGTAACTTGTAAGAGAGCTGCAGTCTTGTTGACTTCAGTACAATTGGAAAATGACTTCATTTATGTTAGGAGCAGAAGAGGAGGAATCTTTCCACGAGTTCCCCTACAGTCTAAAACTCATCTTATGGATTTTGTACTCCTCCTAACCCTTGTTGTTGAACTTACGTTCAATTTTACGCTGGAGGCAACAGAAGGTAAACTCGTAGGGTTTATGATACTGCGTTTTCTAGGAGGTCCGTCGGTATAATTAAACCACAGTTGAAGCCTTAAGAGTAGACTAGTGCCTGTAGGATGTATCTGTTCTAGTTTGCTCTGGCACAGAGTGGGAATGCTGTTTTAATTTACCTTCTGATCCCAGCTAATGAGATCTGCTAATTCACAGTAGTTACCTGAATCTTCATGAGTCATAGTACTTGAGCTCAGAGTCGCTCAGTTGGGAAATCCTGCATTCCCATGAAAGCCACCAAATCTTGCCACTTTATTCTTCTCAAGCATCTGCCTTCTATATAAAAAATAGGATTGTTTCTTCTTATGCGTTTGTATATACAGGTTTTTTTCTCCATTCAGTACATTTGGGATTTGGGTTGTTTGGGTTTTGTCGCTTTTTTTTTTTGGTGATGGTAGTCTGGTCCTTCAGGATTTCCTAGATGTCAGTGTCCGACTTGAACAGTTAGATCCCATCAAGTGTCTTGGTTAAAGTAGAACTGGGATCATTAATTAGTCTGGTAACACTGGCAGGGCTGGAGAGGGTGATGTTAATGAATGTTACCTGAGCTAGAACAAAAAAGGCCTATCAAGTGCACTTTACTTCAAAGGTTTCACCTTGTTTATATGTTATGCTGTGGATGTTATTTAAAAAGAAGTATTTCTTGAAGCACTCAGGAATATTTCTTTGTAATTTTTCTTAATGTATATTAAGCTTGCTTTCTTAAATTGTTCTTTTATTCTTGGGGGAATGGTGATTTCTTGGGAGTTAGTTATTTAAATGTTATTTGGGCAAGTACTGTGTTTCAGACTGAGTCTCTAGCAAATAGCAATTATTTAATGATTGTGTGATGTATTTAAATAAAATGAAGAGCTGTGCAGAGAAGACAGATCGCTAGCTACATAAAAATGAAAACTGGGGCTTTGAATAAGAACTATTATGCAAAATTAATAACAAATGTCACAATTTCTGACCACTCAAGTTAAAATTATCATTTTTTCTTCTTTGTTAAAGTGTTTTTGGAGGTTAGGACAACCCTTTTGAATTGATTAGCTGAATCTGTTTAAAACTTACTTAGTTTTCAGATGAACAAAGCTATGGTATGCTCACAGAATTTTTGCAGAAAGACACTGACATTATTTAAAGTTTTTCACCATATTTGACTATTGATAACACTGTAACGCTCTTCCATTTTTATCAGTGTTTTTTTTTTTTTGTAGCCCAGGTAAGCAAGAATCTATTTTCTAAGAACATATTTTGTAGGATGGCAGTGTTATGCGTGCCCCAGCCCTTGAGCTCTCGACTGTACAGTCTTGCTCTTTAAAAACAGATGTGGTTGTATTTTGTGTTGTGTGGGAGATAGTTGGTTTTTTTGTTTGTTTGTTTGTTTTTTTTCAATTGCTAGGTTATGTTTTTTCCCTGCAAGTGCATGAGTGAAAGTATGCCACTTCTATCAAGTAAAACCCAAATGGTTGATTTCTGGAACTAGGTTCCTATAATTTGGGCAGAGGGAGGCGAGCACATTTGGAGGAGCCTAGTATTACCCTGTTTGACATAATCAGGATGATGGCTGTTGTTAGTTTGTAAGTAGAGGGATTTTTTTTTGTTTGTTTAGAAATGATAGAAGAAGAAATCTTATTCAATCTCATCTCAGTGTAAGGAAAGAAGTCGCTTTCCAGGCATTTTTAAGTCTCTGCTTCGCTATCAAAAAAGAAACAAACTGAGGATAATAATGCTATATACAGTAAAAATGTTTGCCTAATAGATACATCCTGTGATATTCTAATATTATTTTTTTTTCTTTAACAGGTATCTTTCAGATGAAGGAATTGACGCTTGCATAAGTTCCTCTGAAAAAGTTAATACGAATGACATTATCCTAGTTGCCCTTAATGTAAGTTATGATTGTGAAAACTTTTTTTCTGACAAATCATGCAAGAAATGATATATCCAATGGCTGAAGTGTAGGTTTGTGTGGCTAATTAAGTGTACCATTGTCTGTGCGATTTATGGAAAGGACAGCATACCTAGCTCTCTCCTTGCGTGTATGAGTTGTGAATTTTATTTGCAAATAACACCTATTCCAAACTGTGAAAACTTGAGGAGAAAAATGAACATAATTTGCAGGAGGAAAATATTTTTTTGTATATGAAATGTAAATCTCAAGTCAAAATACAAGCAGTAGTAAAAACAGAATTGCTGTATACTGGCGTATGCATGAAATTGTAGTACAGAGTATTAGTTTGCTGGGATGAATAAAAATCTGGTCTCAAAATTAGAAACTAATGGATTCAATGGATGGACCACTCGGTGGAAAAGGAGCTGGCTGGATGGCCACAATCAAAGGGTTGTGGTCAACAGCTCAATGTCCAAGTGGCGGCCAGTGACGATGAGTGGTGGTCCTCAGGGGTCAGTACTGGGACCAGTGCTATTTAACATCTTTGTCAGAGACATGGACAGTGGGGTAGAGTGCGCCCTCAGCAAGTTTGCCGATGACACCAAACTCAGTGGTGCGGTCGACACGCTGGAGGGAAGGGATGCCATCCAGAGGGACCTGGACAGGCTTGAGAGGTGGGCTCGTGCAAATCGCATGAAGTTCAACCAAACCAAGTGCAGGGTCCTGCACCTGGGACATGGCAATCCCAGGCACAAATACAGGTTGGGTGGAGAATGGCTAGAAAGCAGCTCTGAGGAGAAGGACTTGGGGGGTGTTGTTGGATGAGAGGCTAAACATGAGCTGGCTATGTGCGCTGGCAGCCCAGAAAGCCAACCACATCCTGGGCTGCATCTAAGAGAAGGGTGGCCAGGAGGTCTCAGGAGGTGATTCTGCCCCTCTACTCTGTGCTCATGAGACCCCACCTGGAGTACTGTGTCCAGCTTTGGAGTCCTCAACACAGGAAGGACATGGATTCGCTGGAACGGGTCCAGCAGAGGGCCACGAAGATGATCAGAGGGAAGGAGCACCTCCCCTATGAAGACAGGCTAAGAGAGCTGGGGTTATTCAGCCTGGAGAAGAGAAGGCTCTGGGGAGACCTTATAGCAGCCTTTCAATATCTGAAGGGATCCTGCAGGAGAGCCGGAGAGGGGCTCTTTGTCAGGAAGTGTAGTGACAGGACAAGGGGTAAAGGTTTTAAATTGGAAGAGGGGAGATTTAGATTAGATACTAGAAAGAAATTCTTTGCTGTGAAGGTGGTGAGGCGCTGGAACAGGTTGCCCAGGGAGGTTGTGGATGCCCTGTCTGTGGAAGTGTTTAAGGCCAGGCTGGATGGGGCTTTGAGCAACCTGCTCTAGTGGGAGGTGTCCCTGCCCATGGCAGGGGGGTTGGAACTGGATGATCTTTAAGGTCCCTTCCAACCCAAACCATTCTATGATTCTATGATAATAAAATACCATTACTTACTTTGACTTCTGGACATGATGTTTTGAAGATGGTTTTGAAGATTTTGCGTTTTCTTTGTTTAAAACTTCAGTCATGCATATTCAGAAGTTTTAAAGCACTGTCTATGGATTTATGTTAACTTTGTCCTTTATAACAACTATATGTAGTTCCTATGGGAAAAACAGTGTAGTAGAGCACTTGAAAGAAAAGTATTCTTTCTGAATGAAATTGTGAATGAGAATTGTTAGGGATTATTTTGTCCCTCATGGAGGTTTAACCACTATTGGTTAAATGATGATACTGTGAAAAGAGTATCCCCTCTGTTCCTTTCATTTATTCTTTGAAGCATGTGTTCGGTCACTCATATGTATGCATGCACCAATTCATGTAACAAATTTGAAAAGTAGTAAAGCAAAATTGTAATGCAAAAGTGCAAAGAACGTAACCCAAAACATGCAGAGGATAAGCATTTGGTTTCTGGACTGTAATAGCATGCCATATCTGAGAAGGCATTACTGCTTCATAAAAAAATAAAATACTTCCAAGTTGCTGGGCCTTACCCTGCGTGTTGTTTTATGCTGGAACAAGTACTGAGACGATCATTTGTGCACGTATGTGTTGTATTTCCAGTTTTTTTGATAGATAATAAAATGAACTAGAAATATTACATAAGTACTTCAAAGCCAGTTTTAATTGCTTATCAATATCTTTGTCATGAGGTCGGTTGCTTTGATGCCCAGAAGATTAAGTTGCCTGTTGAGTAAGTAGGGAATAGCAGTGTAGTTTGAACAACAGAGGAGCAGTGATATTTTTTTATTCCACTTCTTACAAATTCACAAATTCTTTGCTTGACTGCTAGAGACACGTTTCAGGCAGAAGAAACCAAGAAGTCAACCAACATTTTCTTGGTGTGAATTGCTTAAATAAGTGTGAAATAGACATAAAATGTACCTTCGATCCTGCAAATGCTTTTATTTTGTATAAGATCTTGCAAAGAGTTTGTAAAAGTTGTGTCCCCTTCCTGCTGCTGTGATTGCAAAGCACCTTGCTGGAGACTTGTCAATTATATGGATATCGAACACGAGGGAACAGTTTATAGGAGCCTGTGTGCTAGTCAGAGATAAATAACTGACAGATGACAGATCAGTTACCTCCAGTGGGCTCAGATTGAAAACCGACTGTGCTTTCTTATCGCTATTTGTGGCTATTTCGTGCAACAGAAAGTGGGTTGAGCTTTCATCCACTCTATAGATGCTCAGAGTAAGCACACTAAAAGAGCATCCCTACAATTAGTTTTCTATTTGTAGAGCGTACAAATGTTTCTCACTGAAACAGTATGAAACACTTGTTTACAATGTTTTAGATACTAAAACATAGTGCTGCTCAGTTCTAGATTAGAATGCTGGAACAGTAGTCCGTTGGCATATATTAATAGCAAGTTAGTGTACGAGTTCTAGTAGTAATTACATTTAGTCCTTCATTTGGAAGTGTTTATGGTCATAATAAATAAGGGGGGTTTTCAGCTTCAATACAGTAATCTGCACCAGCATGTTCTATTTAAAACAACACGCTTATTTAGAGCAATGGAGTTCAGAAACTGAACACAGGTGTTTTAGGCTGCACTGTTTCTGAACACATGTAAATGCACTAAAAAAAGAAAGTGTAATTAGTTTTTACTCCATTTCCCATTTTCACATGCTACACCTTTTAGCCATTCAGTGCGTCCTTCTGTCACACATCACCCTGATTGATATGCTTGTCCAAACAGTGTTAGGTGAAGAAAGTGCTTTTGTGGAGATTTGTTCCTTTGATCATATGAGTTCTTTAGTTTAGTGTTGTCACTTGACATGTTGCGCAGTTGCTGAATAATGTCATGCAGCTGTCTACCTCGCTTTCAAAAGAAGTAATCAGCCATTTAAGTCACAACGTATTTCCATTAAATACTTTTTAAGCTTTTGCTCTAGGTATAATTGCGAAAATCATCCCAACCTTTTATGAAGGATTTGTGCATGTAAAACCACAGAAAGTAAAAATGCTTTTCTTTAAGATAACAAGCGAAGACGTTTACCTCTGTCAAACCTCAGAGTTATGTCTAATAATTAAACATTACTTAGTCATTTTGTTTCATCTGTCAAAGGCATTTAATTGACTTTGAAAATGTGCTTAAAACAAGAAAATAATTTAAAAAACAAAAGGCTTTCTTTTGTAAACTTTCAGTTGAATTTTTCTCATCATATGCAGTTAGAGGGATGGGTTGTTTATAGTGTATGAATAGTTGGCATTCTAGAAGAAATAGCTTTCTTTTTCCAATTTTATGATGATAATTTATATGAAACAGGAAATTTAAAGTTAATATTATCTTGTCTTCTGTGTTAATTTCAGACAGATCTAAGAACGATTGGCAAGAAATTCCTCCCCAGTGACATCAATGGTGGAAAGGTGGAAAAGGTAGACAATATTCGTACTTTACTTTTTCTATGTTCTGTTATTTTGTGTCATGACAGTCTTCTATGCTACATTAGTCTGGTTTTGTCTTTTTTTCACATTAAAAAAAAAAATTCAATGTTTGAGTATATTACAGAATGAATGCATGAACATATTCATTTACCTACTAGGCTTCATAAAGAGAGGAGTCCGTTTTTATTACTCAACTTTGAAATGCTTAAATAAATATGAACAATCCTAGAAACTTAATTTATCACTCAAAAGTCATTTAACCTGTTTGATCTTGATGTGGTATCAGCAGTTTTTTCTCTTCCTTTATTCTTGTGAGGACAACAAAGCAGGTTAGGAATAAAGTGAAGCAGCTGTATGATTATGATCGTGATACATGTTGATGCTGTATTACTTGACTTATTGATATACATAATTATAATTATACACTTCATGTAATTTTTCTATGACTGGGTATCCTATAGGTTATACAGATAAACCATGCTACATGGGATAACACTTTATATGCTACAGAATAGTATTGAAACTTTGTTGTGATAGATTTTTAACATATGTTGTAAGTTTAGATAAAAATTGTGTCCCCTTTGTACACCCTTACTGTTTTCTTCCTTACGTGCAGCTAAGACAGTGCATAAATTAAGGAATCTTATTTTAAAGCTAGTAGTAGTTCTCAATTCAAAGCATTAACCCCAACTTCCAAATATTGACAGTGTATATTATGGATGTGGAAGTTCTGGGGAAACATTTCATTACTGTTGAAATTAAAATAGTGATAAATCAAGATGGGTTTGTTCTAAGAAAGCAAGACTGAGAGAAGCTGTTAAGAGTTCAGATTTGGTTTTTTCTGCTGATGCTGTTGCCTGAATGGACTGTAAATGCTGGCTTCTAGCAGAACAACAGCAGGAACATTATTGTTAGGTATGAAAAGCCCACTTGAGAGATAGTGTATTGCAGAATCACCGTTTTTAGCTGGGCAGTCTGTGAATGCAACATGTTACTACTCAAGCTAACTTTCTGGGAAAAGTTTTAATAACTTTGTTTTTTATTTTGTGGAGCTATTTTTTTTTTTTTTTGCAGGTATTACTTAAAAGGAAAAAAATATCTGATTGTTTACCTGTTTAGGTTTCTGGATAACATGTTGTTCAAGATAGTTCAATGCTTAATTAATTTTTTACCACCTGAGAGAATTTGGTTTAGCTGTTTCTTATGTCTATGACTGTAATATTTTTCTTCCTCTTTAGTATCCTGTTTTTGAATAAAGAAAACAAGCAAAATAATTGCTTTTTATGGTATCTGTTTTTGCAGTGTTCATTTCTCATTTGCTTAATTGGAGTATTACTACATTTTTCTTTCATATCATGTAGTACTCACAAGGTCCAAACCT
>VXAK01006570.1:0-10946 GCA_013399435.1 Arenaria interpres | reverse complement strand
ACAGAAGAAAACTGTCTCTTTAACAAAGAACAAATGTTTGTTTCACAAATGGTATTTGCTAGATCTTAGGGAATTACATAGTTCTATCACTATTGTTAGGCAGCCAGGATTTTTTGCATGTGAACTTCTAGTACAGTTTAGTTTGGTCTTATTTTAATCAACTGTCTTTACTTGGATCATAGATCTTAGAAAATTACTCTAAAAATACCCAAACCAAACAGCTGCAAAACATTTGCTGGAGGATAATAGTACTCCAGGTTTTGAAAAGAAGTAATGATTGCACAGAAGAAATCCGTGTTTGATTCCTTTTTATACTTTTTAGTCCAGACTATTAGTATACTGAGTTTTTGCTTGCTTACCTGTAGGGTTTCCTTTATTATTTTTTTTGTAACATAAAGCACATCTGACTATTTATTAAGTGCTGCTATTTAGCTTGCAATGTATACAGATATCTTATGTTGCAGAACTGTGTGTTTATAAAGGAGATTATTTGCTTCATGCAAGTAAAGGATACGGTTGGTACTGGAGTGGCTTCTTGATATAATCTCTTAGTAGAAAGTAGTAATTTGCTTCAGGAAATGCTTCAGGAAACAGTAGAAATTATGTGCTACTCTTATTCCTCTCATCCAAGACTAGGATTGGTATTATTTATCTGTATCTGGAGAACATAAGATGTATTTCCATCTTGCATAGAAAATAGCTTTATTTTGTACTATTATGTAGTAGGCAAATATTTTCATAAAAGCTGGCGTAGAGTCCTGGAGTGAAACAACACAGATATTTGACCATTATAGGTGGTTGTCAACTTCAGTTATTAGTACACAAATGTTTTATACACTCATTTATATCTGTGTTTTGTATGAAGTTTAAAAAGATCAATATTACCAGTACTAACCACAAGATGGCCACATTTGCATAGGATTTGAAAAAGCTGAACCCTCCTATTTCGATTTAGTGGAATAAAAATGCAAAGACTATAAAGTTATAATGTATAATTTAGTGATGATGTTACATTTAAGGCATAACTGGTTTTCTTTTGAGAATTTATGTTTAAGGAGTATACATATATGCTTTTGAGTACTTTAGGGGTTTAATTGCGGAGCTCAGAGAGACGCTTTCTGAGTATCGACAAATTGATGGTAAGCAGTTAAAACATAAGTTGCCAGCGTTTCTAATTCCTTTTTAAGGTTACTCATGTGTTTCCCATTTCTGTCTCATTACTTTAATACACCTAACTGTAAGGTGTAATACACTTTTAGAGTCTCTTTGATTGTGCATTTTGGTTTTTTACAGGTGCGCTTTTTAAAATAAGAAAAAGGGATGATCAGGTTTGCTATTCCATTTGCAACTGCTCTACATTTAAAAAAAAACCCACTTTCTCCAGTCTTGAGGTGCTCGTCTTTACCTTGCAGTGGGAGTGATTACTGCATCAGATCTCCAGATGTAACTGTTTTAAAAACTGCACGGTGTCAAAGATTATCCTATGTGTTTTTAGTTGTTTGCTTTTTTTTTTCCAATTGAGATGACTTTGACAAGATTGCGCGTGCAGTAATGATGACACATCGAAGTGAATATTAGTCTTTTTAGAAATAGCTGTTTGGCAGCCTTAGGTGAGCTGTGGGCCTTGAGCTCTTCAGCTTGATCCGTGTTTTTGATTGTGTTCTTCGCTTTTAATGTCTATTTCAGGAGCTCTTAAAAAGGCGTGATTAATTCCATATTTTTGAGAAAAAGTCTATAATGTTAGATATAATAAGTTAAATCTTTGTGATTTAGCAAAAACTGACTAGTTTTTGGTTTCAAACCGGTTTGAGTGTGTCAGAGCAATGCCTCTAGGAAGACAGTGCGATAACAGTTATGTAAAGAGTAGAGTGTAGTCTAGTTGCTATATTGCAAAACTTGTTGAAAATGATAAGCCAGCTATTGGGCATTGTTTGAAATTTTATCTCTGTAACTTAGAGATCTGAAGAGATTAATTTATTCGAACATTATTTTCTACTTTAATCATGTTGGCATGTGTGCATGTAGATATTTTATTGCCCTAGCTTGATCTGAAGCATCTCCTCTCATTCCAAGCATGGCAGTAGTGGTTTAATCCCTGTTTGTGAGCAGTACTGTCTTAATTAGAAGACGTCGAGCCAGGTGTGAGCACTTCTTGAAGACTGCTGATACAAAATAGTTTTATTGACTTTGAGGATTGGCTGGAAAGGCTACTGATTTGTTGTAGAAAGAGGTAATATTTGCAGTTGCCCTCCAGACAGTGTGTGTAATTAATATTTCAGAATATTTTTTTCCTGAACATCACGTGGTTTAAGTATTTAGATTTGTTTCTTTGTGCTAAAGAAGCCTATAAGCTAACTACATGAGTGAATGATGTTTTAATTAATTAAAACTATGTCCAGAAAGACCCAAGTATATTCTGTTATATGATAATGTGGGTATTTATTTACTTTGGGTTTTTGTTTGTTTTTTATTTGTTTTTTTTCCATTCCAAGTGTTACGTGTTCTTGAATTATTACTGATAGGTTTTGTGGATAAAGAGGAAGGAGTGGGATGTGATGTATCTCAATGACTCTTTATTAAATTTCAATTTCCAGTCATTCCTTTTATGCTTTTTTCTGCTGTTTCATATATCAGATTCTGACATACCTAGTAGTTTTCCCATACATTAATGTAAAACCTACGGTATGAATATTATAATGGCATTAAATAATGTAAGATATTATTATTATATTTTTCACCTTGAAAAAGTAGGCAGAGCATTAACTATGGGGTTAATGATGGAGAAAAGTAGTCCTCATTACTCAACTCATTTTTCCTGTGTTCGGTGGTCTTAACTTATTTGCATCCTTTAGACTCTAGTCACTGAAAGCAGTTTGTACTATTATGGCACATAAAATGCAATTTCTTTATTTTTCTACTTATCACAGAATCCTAGAATGGTTTGGGTTGGAAGGGACCTTAAAGATCATCGAGTTCCAACCCCCCTGCCATGGGCAGGGACACCTCCCACTAGACCAGGCTGCTCAAAGCCCCATCCAGCCTGGCCTTGAACATTTCCAGGGATGGGGCATCCACGACTTCCCTGGGGAACCTGTTCCAGTGCCAGTACTTGTTTATCTTTTTTTTGTGTGTGTGTGTGGTTGTTTTTTGTTGTTGTAATCAAAGTCATCTGAACAGCTTTTCATAGCATTCCAGCCTTAATATGCATGCTGTTGCTTGTCCAGTTTGTAAGCTACTACTGTACTATTTGGATCTTAAGAATGAAGGCATTACCTAAAAAATAGTATGATATTGTATACAAGAAAACAGTCACAGGATCACGGAGTGGTTGAGGTTGGAAGGGACTGATGAAGTTATCTGGTCCAACACCCTCAAGCAGGGTCACCTAGAGCTTGGTGCCCAGGAGCCCGGGACCATATCCTGATGGCTTTGAAGTGTCTTCTATGAGGTAAAATCTACAGCCTCCTTGGGCAGCCTGTTCTAGTGCTCAATCACCCTCACAGTAAAGGAGTGTTTCCTCATGTTCAAAGAGAGCTCGGTGTTTCACTTTGTGCCCACTGTCATTCTTCCAGGCTGAACAGTTCCAGTTCTCTCAGCCCTTCCTCATAGGACATATGTTGCAGTCCCTTAATCACCTCTCTGTTCCTTCGTGTCCAACCTTGGTGTCCATCCTGTAATGTTTGGTCTTTTTCCATGAGATCCATGGAGAGGTTAGACTTGATGGGCCATTGAGTTACACTGCAGTGGCACATCAGCCAGTGTTTTAAGAGTTCTGGACGTCACTACTGTCTCATGTGGAGTGTTTGTTAGGATTTCTGTATCTGTTTATTTAATCTATTACTCTCTCACCCTCTCATCTGTTTTGTGTGCTGAATAGCCATTAACCTCTACAAAACATTGGAAAATGTACAGACCTTTACAAAGCCATTAATATTTTCAGAACATTTATCCTTTCATTCCAGGTATTGCTATAGTTTTGTCAAATTGTAATCCCTTTTTTTTTAAAGGGTAGAGGTTGTAGAAGTGTTGAAAGAACAAACTTGCTTTAATCACAAGCCAAACATACTGTCCATTCTTAGAAATAATTACATTGATCTAGCAGATGTCTTGAAATGTTTTCTCTTTCTTCCCCTTTGTCAGGGGATGTGTGTGTGGAACCCTAGATGATGTAGAAATTGTCTGATGAATTCAACATTGGTGTATGAAGCGTTCAAAGTGTTAGTAAGGGAACTGGAAGCTGTGGGTTTTATATGTGGAAAGGGAATTGCAGCTTTAGTAGTCGGGATATAACCAGCCAAAAATCTTTGTTGGGTATACAAACAGTGTCTCACTTTTTTTGTTTCTGACATTCAACACCTGAGTGCTGAAGAGATTTCAGATTAGCTGACTCTTTGATTAAATGTACAAGTGTACATGTTGACCATAACTGATTTGATTTTGTTTATTTATTGTAATATTTGTTGCTGTCTTGGTTCTCACAATGATGCTTTAAAATAGTCCCCACGACGAGTACTGGTGTAGGTCTTCTGGGTTTACCTGGAATCCAGTGATGGTTGTCCTTGTTCTGCAGGAAGATGGTCTTTCTTGTCTCCTGTCACTATGGGCTTCTTCTATGTGAAGAGATGGAAACTAGCTGAACTGGGACTGGGAGATGCATAAAAGTCCATAAAAATAATTTTGGCCTTAATGTGGTGTACATATGAGAAAACTACACACTTCCATTCTTCTTTTGCACCTATTTTCTGTAGTGACATGTAATTTTATTGGTTAAAGAAGCAGGCATTACTTTTCAAGCTCAACGAATGTGCAGCTCTGCTTTACTGTAGTGTGTGCTTGACACTGTGGGCACAAAACCCTGAACATATTGATATGTATATTCATAGTTAGGCTAGCTCTTGTTTTTTTTCACTCCAGATTTTTTAAGGGATCTACAAAACCAAAAGCAAGTACCTAGAACTAGAATTTCCTCCACATTTGTGAAAGAAATTGCCATCATAATAAAGCTACTATTCAGCTGAGTGACAAACCTAGTTGTGGTTAATTGGAAATGCTTCTCAGTCGCCTGCTGTTTCTTCATCTTTACTTTGAAAACATTGTATAATATTAAAAGCTGTTAGTGTTAGTTTATGACGAGTGTAGACTTTTATTGAAGCAAGCAGTGAGCGTGACACTGTGCTTCATTCACTACTATAGAACGAATAATTTTGTACACAAAATCTAGAAGAGATTTCTTCTTTTTTTGTGTGTGTGTGACTTCTTTGCTGTAGTCAACTGATAGAGGAGGAAACTTGTTTTCAGACTATACATTAGATGATCCAGTTCTGTCTCTGTTCAAACAAAGGGGAAAAAAAAAATCCATACATGAGAGAATAATGATTAGTCTTTTAATTGTTATAGAAAGAAATAAGATTCAGTCAGCGCTTACTGAAAATACTGTAGGTCTTCTTTATGCTCTTTTCTTCAAACATTCCATACTGAAGAAAAAAAAGATATAAAAACTTCTGAGTTTCCGTAGATTCCAAATAAACATAACTTAGCTTTTGAGAAATCCTCTACTCCAAATATTCTATCTTCCATGGTTCAATTTGAAGTCATAGATGTTGCAAGTGCCTTCAAATTGCATTTATTTGAAAGTGTCAAGAATAGGAAAGTTATATTACTACCTATTGTCTCAAGATCACAAAATCATTTAAGAAGTGAACTCTGTAGGGTGCTGGTTTTGTTCCTTTTAGTGACTTTTGCTCCTCTTCTCAGTACAATTTCATGCTTTGATGGTATTCCAAAGTATTTTCCTTTCTCTTTTGTTCTCATCCTAAATAAAATTCCTGCTTCCTCATATTCTAATTTGTCTAGTTTCACTGATTCTATTCTTTTATTTATTCATTTTGCTTTTCTTTGTAAATATATAGATATTCACCTCTTGGTTATCTGCTCTCAGTTTGTGATGTTCTGGGCTACCTATTCTGTTTCTCAAAGGGAAGAAGCTGGTGAAATGTGCACTTTTTCATCTTTTCCGTTGTCTCTCAGGTGCTAGAAATCAGTTGACCAGCAACAGATTATTCATTTTTATTTCTTAGAGGTATCAGAATGACTGTGTACTCAGCTATAACCCAAATGTGATGAAGTGGTTTTGTTGGGTGGTTTGGGTTTTTGGTGGTTTGCTGTTTTGGGGGTTTGTTTTGATTTTATTTTTTGGGGGGGGAGGAGGGGGGGGCTTTTTGTTGTAGTTAACATAAACTGTGATTTGTATTAGAGCATATGCTGCGTTTTTAGGTAACCAACAGATAGGGATGTCCCTTGAGTTTGTTACAATTCTGGTTGCACTTCTGTTTGAAGAAGCTCTGTTCCTAGCTAGTGCTTACAAAATGGTTGTACTTGAAACCTAGTTTTGATATCACCAGGTCGTCTTCAAAGCTGGTTGTTTGTTTCTTTAGAACACTTTGTCACTGAGACACTGAGACACAGCATGTAAAATCTTACCTGGACTCCGTAGTATGTTGGAAGTGACAATATTTGTGGTTTTGTTTTACTCTCCCCAACTCTTTTCATTAACTTCCTTTCCATAATTGGTATTGCAGAGATGTATGAAGCATCACAACTGAAAAAGCCATTTTTATCATGCTTTAGAACATACAGTACATGAGTGACAGAAATTGAACATGACTCCCTGCTCAAATTGCACTTTCCTTTGCCTGGGGGCATCCATTAGTGTGTCTATATGTTACAGTGTGTTTGCTTCGTGGGTGTTAACAGTTATGTCTCTTCTGTTTTGCTTACGCAGCTGGAGGGGCCGTGTGTTCTGCAGATACAGAAAATACGCAATGTTGCTGCACCAAAGGATAATGAAGAATCTCAGGCTGCTCCCAGAATGTTACGTTTACAGATGACCGATGGACACACAAGCTGCACAGCTATAGAATACAGTAGCATGTCAAAAATAAGGTGAACAACTTTGTTTTCAAGTTTTGCTTTGATACTTAAATGTCCTTAAAATAACCAAAGTGTCCTTCATAATATATTGAAAATTTGCTTGACAAAACAGGTTTCCTTCTCTAATTTTAGGTATAAAGGAGAACCTTAAATTCAGCATGCAAAGATGTATATGAATAAATTTACAATACTGTTTATGCTGAAGTACGTAATAGAAGAAAGTGCATTTTTGCAGCTACTTGCTGAGTGAGAGTTGACATGGCACACAGCATTTTGGTGTGTGCAAACTAGAGCCAAATTCCCAATTTTTAGTAGCAGCAGGTCTTTTGTCTGACTATAGCGGGAATGTCACAGGCCTGGCGCGCCTAACTTAATGTAACTAGTGCTTCTTTACCATGGGAAAGGCTTTGACTTGGATTGAATTAGTAAGTATTTCTTCAGTTAAAAATAAAGGGAGAGCGAGCTAATTACTGATGAACATGAGGATTTTCTGTGTGTTTAGTTAGGAACATGCTGAAAGTTCTCTACTGTTTAGTCGCTAGAGTCATGAGGTGCTTTGCTGTTCACTCTAGTTCAGATTATTTTTATTTTAAAAAAAAGTCTTCTTTATCTCTTTCTCTGTGAGCTGCAACAGTTAGGTATAGACCTTTTATACTTCATTTTAAATGTCATTTTATACTGTTAAACTGCTCCTTCTGAGGAGGAGCCAGCTTGCAATTTAGAATGACGCTGTTTTAAAAGCTGGGACACTTAATGATATTTTAATTTTAGCTTGAGCCAGTAGAACTTGGAATATCGTTTTCCAATGTGAATATAAAAAGAATAGAAAAAGAAGGCAAACAGCTTCCAGTGTAAGGTGATTCTAGATCACAAAGTACTTGAAGAATATTCAGTAGAAGACGTGCTTTGAAAGCTTTTAGATAAACGTCAAAAAGGTTTTATTTATATAAATATATATTTATATAAATATATATAATATATAGATATAATAATATATAAATAAGAGGACTTATTACTCTAATAATCATGTGAGCTCTTCTTTTCAAGTAACATTGTATGAAAGTTTAGTTTGTGTTGTATCTGTTTGTTTCAGTTTTGGACTATTAACATGGAATAATGTGCTGTTTCAGTAAATAGTATTTCTTTAAACAAATAGTAAAAATCACAATTTTATTTTACATTAGAAGCTCTTCATTATTAGGTTTTCTATTTACTGCTCCCTGCCTTTCAATATTTTAATTTTATTCCCTATTTTTTTCTTATCTATTTTTTTCTGATATCAGTTTCTTTGCTTTTATCAGAACAATACCAAAAATCCATTAATATTGCTAAGGTTTATGGTTATTGCTGAAATTGGCTGACTTCACTGTGTGGTATGGTCCTGTGATTGCAACGATAGTTTTAGTATATTTTGAAGAAGTTATTGTCTCTCTGTTGTGAGGTTATAACTGACTGTCCTGTTTCTCACAAGACAAGTCATAGTTTCCAGACTGTGCTGCTTGTCATATCTTTCAATTACGGGTTGGAGACGCGTGATTCTTTTATGCATCTGCTGTTGTTTTTCATAGGGTAGATTCACAGGAAAAGCAGGTAGGTACCTTCTGGTGGGAGTAGGCCACAGAGAGCATCCATATGTTTTCAAATGATAGAATAATGAGAGAAGCAGCACTACAAGATGTATGTTTTTATATTTATTCTGCTACGGTGCTGGCTGTTAGTAAGGTATAGAAAGCTTCTTTTCTAACAGCTCTTTGTTTTCCCCTAAGTTAAATATCTAAAACAAATGAGATGATTAACCATCTGGAGGTCTTCCATTTATTAACTATAAATGCATCCTAGAATGAGGAACTTTTTCTTAGACAACTGATTTTGAGGCATCTTCTGTTACTCTAAACAAATCACATCCTTAGTTTGGTATTGTTAAATTGGATTTTAACCAAACAGACAATTTGCAAACATTCATCTCTGTTAGAATTTAATTTGCAATATGGCATTTTTGTGTAATGAATGGGAAGCATTCCAATAAAGCTATTGAAAAGTACTGTGCGTACTAAAGGAATTAGTTTTGATGCTAATTTTTTATTATGAAGTATGACATTGTTGGAGGTATCATAAGAGTAGAGTTTCATATGTTTTTGGTGGCAGAATATTAATAAACGTATTTGAAGTATTTGGCTTTGTTCTACTTCTAGCCTGAACACTCCACCTGGAACAAAAATCAAGCTTTCAGGAACTGTTGAAGTGAGAAATGGATTCTTGCTGTTGGATGACAGTAACACAGCAGTTCTTGGAGGTGAAGTGGAGCATCTTATAGAGAAGTGGGAATTGCAAAGGGTGAGGTAACACCACTGGAAATGCTTGTCTTGCAGGATGCATATTACAATGAATGACATCGAGCTGAATGTGTTGACTGTGAACTTTCATATTATAAGCTTTTAGAACTTTACAGCTGCAATACTTTTAGGGTTGAAACCAAATGTGTGTAAATAGATCTTATGTATAATCATAGAATCATATGGTGTTGGAAGGGACCTCTAGAGGTCATCTAGTCCAACTCCCCTGCCAGAGCGGGTCTACCTAGAACAGGTTGCACAGGAACTTGTCCAGGTGGGTTTTGAATGTCTCCAGAGATGGAGACTCCACAACCTCCCCGGGCAGCCTGTTCCAGTGCTCTGCCACCCTCAAAGTAAAGAAGTTCCTCTTCGTGTTTAGATGGAACGTCCTATACTCAAGTTTGTGTCCATCATCTTATAAGTGATTTTTGCATGGTACCTGATTCCTTTCATTGTCAGCAAGGATTGAAAACATGAATCAAATGTATGAAATTTAGTGCAGTCATAGGTGGTTACTTTCCTAAACAGTGCATTTGGTAACAAAATATGGTTGCCTTTTACAATTACCGTCTGTGTATTTTTGAGGCAAAAAACCTAATAGTAAGTATACGGAAAGCACTGATATTGGTGACCTTAAGTATGAACTCTGTATTGCAGATTTCATCAGTGCTTTAGGTAATTTGTGATTAGAAAGACAAATTGGAGGTTTTAAAAACTTTTAACAAAACATAAATACTTTTAAGTCCCTCTATTCCTTTTTACCGATTCTTGTCACAATAGAATAAAAGTTGCTACAGGAAGACTTTTTCATACGTTTTCTCACAAATGAGTGGAAATTCCTAGGGCAGGAGGTTGTGACCCTGCTACAAGCAGTCCCAAATACTTGTTGGATTGACTATTATTAGTATAGACACACATCTCTGTACTTTTACATCCACATCTCTGAAACAGAGTAGCTTCTTATGAACTCCTTTTATTGTTGATAATGCTAAGTTCGGCACAGTGGTTTTTATTATGGCCAGCCTTCTTTGGTATTGATTTGTGTTTTATAGATTTCAGCAAACTGGACCAATGTTTATTTGAACATTTGAGTTACACAGTGTTCATTCTAGTAGATTCTGTTTGGCATCCTTTTTGTGCTTTCATAGGTAAAAGTAGTTTTTAAAAACGTTCCTGGTGTTATATGAAACTGCCTGTTTGATTAAAAAGAAGGTTCTGGGGTCAACAGCAGAAACTCTCACATTTTACCATTTTTGTTCATATTTATTAGTTTTGTGAATTCTCTCTTTGGTTAAAAAATGCTAAGTTTTAAGGTTGATTGGGAGTGAAAAGACACGTAGAACTAGCACATTCTTAGGAATGCCAAATAGTTGATAAGAGAAGGGTCAATGGAATTGGTTAGCTTTATCAGTGATATTTTGGACAGTCTGTTTTCATGTTTATTCTACTGGTGTTTCAACAAATAAATGTTGCTCTATAAATATTAATTTGTTTTGATGTCAGTGTCAAGAAATACTCTGGAACGCATTCTGTTTACAAGAAAGCAAGCCATTTAATAACCATTGGCATGCCGCTGACTACAACTTTCAGCACCTGTTGTTAGCCAGTTCTTCTGGCTTTATACTGATATGTTCACAAGAGTGGTAACGAAGTTTTGTCATAGAATGATAGGATGGTTTGGGT